>JARJHM010000376.1:0-309269 GCA_033356055.1 Carex pumila
ATCACACATTTATCTAATTTTATACAAATTATAATACATATTACTAAAAAGTTACATTATACTACATAAATACTTAATTACACAAATTTATTCTACATAAATACTAAATTACACTAAATTAACATCAAATGAACTATAAATTAACACTACATTAGCACTACATTACACTAAATTAAAATCAAATAAATGCTAAATTAATACTACATTAGCACTAAATTACACTAAATTAAAATTAACACTAAATATACTCCAAATTAACACTAAATTACACCAAATACTAATTTCACACTACATTTCACAAAAACAATCTAAAAATACTAAACAAACTAAATTAAATTAGTTATTTATTTTAATTCGGCTAAAATAAAAAAATTAAAAAAAGAAGAATTTTTACCTTATCAAAATCGTAGATCTGAAGAGTTTCTAATTCTTTTCGATAATCTGAACATTTTGAAACAATTGGATGGAAAAATGGTTGAGTATATTGAAAGAATAAAAAAAAAAGAAAAAAAAAGAAAGAACTCACCGTTGCAGAAGAAGGCTCGGACGGGGGAGAAAGAAGGAGAAATGGGCGAGGTCGCGGGTGTGAATTTGAGAACAAAGCTCCACCGATCCGTAGGATCGGTGTAGAGATTTATGGGATCTTCTGTGGCCGAGTGCTGTGGCGGACGAAAATTGAGCTACACCGGTCCCTAGGACCGGTGTGGTTTTGATTTTTTTTGCTCCACCGATCCTAGGGATCGGTGGAGGCTAGTTACGTAAAACCAGCGCATCCAAGGCTTGTTTCAGTGACAAATTTTTCATTAATTCTAAATAAAAAAAAAAATCCATATAAGCAAGTTACATTCCAAAATTAAATTTTCTTTTTGGCAAATGTCAACATTACTAAAATATTTTTCTTTATGAATGAAACTAATTCAATAGAAAGCCCAATTAACAATTAGGTATATCTTAAAACAGTAAATTAAATTTCAAAATAAACTTCATATGTTTGGTGTAGGGTAAAAAATGCTGTAATAGACTGAAAGTGGAAGATGTTTATCAAGAAGAGCATCTCCGTTTTGTAGAAATATATATGACAAAATGTTTAGTAACTCGTTATTTAATCCTAAATATCCTACGACATGAAAAAAGATGTAAAATACGGCTATAGCAAAGGGTTATGTTGACCCTTCCTCTATCCACAGGACATAACCCTGGCAAGAATTAAACAACTAAAGGTCACAGTTGAACTAGTTAGAGCGCCAATATAATTAACATATAGCGTTATCAACATTTTTGGGATAAATTAATCATCAATGAAAAGAACCAGCAAAAGCTTATAATAATTTATAATTCAACTTCATAGATCATCTTGCAATGGAAAAGAGACGAAGCTCTGTTAGGGAATTTTACTTCCCACAAAAACACCTCAACTAACTTTAAATACATATCTCGGACTGGTAAAAAAATCCACGAGCACATCAGTCAAAATTTCTGTTTTGAATATTATTCACCCAAAGAAAAAGAGATTCAAAAAGTAGTAAGGCAAGGTAACTGTAAATTTTCACTTGGCAAATTTATATGTCAAGGAGTAGGCGGCGGGGGTCCTCAACAACATCCTTGATCCGTCTCAAAAAGAATACAGCTTCTCTACCATCTATGAGCCTGTGGTCATATGTCAGTGCCAGATACATCATTGGCCGTGATACGATACTCCCATCAACCACCATTGGCCGGGGCACTATTGAGTGCATCCCTAGAATTGCGGACTGCATAATAGAGAAATTAATCAGTGCTGCATCAAAAGAAAATGAACTACACTATTATAATGTTGGGTGCTTTAGGTTTTATTATTTAATTTAACCAAAAGAAATATAATGTTATGTTAATATATGTAAAATTCAAATCTTTGTGGGAATTTAGTTGTCGTTTGGACCAAAAGGGAATGCTTGACATAAGAAAAATGTTAGTAGTATAGTAATATCTCCTACAAGAAAAGAAGGCCCTAAAAAACTTGTGTTGAGAAAACATCTCAGTTTTCTCAATCCCTTTTTCTTTACCTTCTTCCTTTCAAACCACTAGAAGCGAAAGGATTTTGGTTTACCTGAGGTGGGTTGATAATGGGTGTACTGAGAAGGCTGCCATAGACGCCACCGTTAGAAATGGTGAAAGTACCACCAGCCATCTCATCAATAGAGATGGTACCTTGAGTTGCCTTCGTTGCCAGCTCATTTATCTTCTTCTCTATATCAGCAAATCCCATATTCTCTACATTTCTCAACACTGGCACCACCAACCCCTATATTACAACAGATAAAAAGGAAAAGAAAGACCCAGTTCAGATGATAAGTCTCTGAAAGTTACTTTAGAAAAAGCACACAATAAACTAAAACCGTAAACAATAACAAAATGCAGTACAATATAGTACTTTTTTGTACAAGTACAAATTAAAGTAATATATTATGAAAACCTTTGGAGTGCCAACAGCAATGCTGATATCGACATAGTCACGGTAAATGATGTCATCCCCATCTATAACAGCATTGACCACTGGTTGGTTTTGGAGAGCAGTAACAGCCCCCTGAAAGCAAGTTCAGATACAGAATTAAGCTTTCCATCTCAACTGAAAACATTGATATTCGGTCTATTAATATCGTTTGCTTTTATCAGCATCAGTAAATTATGAATAAATAATGGTCATAAATATCCAGCACATGTGATTACTAATGAGTCTTTCTCATTGTCTTTAATAACATACATCAACTTTAATTTATTATTAATTGAATGGAATGATAAACTTTATATTTACATGTCCCTATTTTCCAATGAAAAGCTTTTCTAGTGCACTAACTAAACCTCTGGGAAAGAAACAGTAGTTCAAACAAATATATGTAACCAATTTATAAAGATAATATGCATGGTTCAACTTACCTTAACGAAGCCAGACATGAGACCCAATTTCACACCGTGTTTCTTTTGGAACTCATCCTTGTACTCAGAACGTAGCTTCATCAAGTTCGTCCTTTTACGATGAGACAAAGAATTAAGAAATAAGATAAAGTACATTGACAAAACTGACTGCCACTAGTAGCCAACATAAACACTTACATATCAACTTCATTGAAGGTGGTGAGCAAAGCAAAGGTGTTCTGAGAATCCTTCAAACGAGTTGCAACACGCTTCCTCAGCCTTGGCATTGGTACCTTATGGATTTTAACAATAGGATAGTTCATCAACACAATTCTGGTTTACTAAAAGATTTCACATCCCACAAATATGCCAATGAGTACTTCCAACAAAAGTAAATCAACACAATTTCAGTTTAAATTGTGAGAATACAATTTGACTGACCAAAACCAGGTCTACAATATGATATGTTGTCAGCACCGATGATACAGTTATTAAAAGAAGTAACCTAAACATAAGTAAATAATCCCAATTTGTATTAAAAAAAAAAAGAACAAGTCCCCAAGGCCAAAAGTTAAAAACTTATTTCTAGGGTCATACAACTCATTTTGCATCCTTACCCGTCTCTCTCTGTCCTTAGGAGGCAGTTGAGGATCGGTAGGCGAGGTCTTAGGTGGGGGTGGGGCCACAGGCTTTGGTTTCTCAACTTTTGGCGGTTCAACTTTGACTGGTTTCTCCTCCAGCGCCTTTTTGGGAATACTTTCTTTTTCAGATTTCTCCTCTGAGGGGGCAACATGTGTGTCACTTGCTGGGGCATCTGACTTTGAAATTACTGCAATCTTAGTTCCAGGTGTAACTGTGTCTCCTTCGCTCGCTGTCAACTGTTTCATATTCGGGCACATAGAAAAGGAATAAATTAGGGAGGGTCAGATATAACATCAGATTTTTTTCTGATACAAGAACCATTTAAAATAAAAAAAATGCTAACCTTCTCAATAACACCAGAAAGGGGGCTTTGGACATCAATAGTAACCTAAAAGTAAAAACAAAACAAAATTAGAAAACGAACAGAGATGTCAATAACTTCTCCAAAGAGAAATATGCACTTCTTATTAATTTACCTAACAGATGCTACAATACCTTGTCAGTTTCAATTTGTGCTATTGGCTCGTCTTGCTCAACCCTATCCCCTGGTTCTGTTTTTTAAAAGACTTGCACATCTCAGCATAATAAAAGATAAAATGGGAGTGGGATATAGGTAAGAGTGATAATTAAGTGGGCAAAGAGATAAAGTCACATACTCTTCAAGAATGTTGCAAGTGTTCCATCAGTGATGGATTCACCCATGAATGGTACCACAGCATCAGCAGATTCACCTTTAAATCAAGATTATAGAATGAAGATGAAAATTAGCAGAAAAAAAAATAACATTCTAGAAGATAAAGATAACATTCATATTTATGCAGTATCATCTTACCACCATCGGAAGAAAACAATCTACTCCAATGCTGGTAGGGAGATGCATTGGGAAGTAAATTACCAAGAGGCCTGAAAATAATTTTCTTTTTAAATAAAATAATAAGAGACAATGAAAGCAACTGCCATGCGACTAGAACAAGTACCCAAGCTTATCATATTCAGGAATTTTCGATGGCATATTAATTTAATTTTAACAACCAATTTGCACCAATCTTTGTTTTTACATGAATGCGGAAGTTCAGCTACCCGTTACAATTAGAAAAAAAAAAAAAAGTACCTTGTGAGATTCACATGATCTGAGCCAACTGCAATGCAGATGTACCATCATTAGTAAACATATAACAATTCCCACAAAAAAGAATAAGAAAAAATCGCTATAAAATCCAAAAACCTTTGTGCCACTGCAAAGAAGTCCTGACATAACATCATCAAACAATTCATGTACAACGAAACACGACGAATAAGGGGTTTCCCATTTGACTAAAACAAAGAGAGTGGAGTAGACATGGAATGCAGCGAATAGTTGTTTCATGATTTTGTGTACAACCTTAACACATCTCATTAAGATGTACATGTATTTATTTTTAGGCTTACAGGAGTAGACATGGAATGCACCAACATAAATAAAAATCATAGAAGTACAAAACCTGGGAAAATTTGATGGCTGAATTGTCTAACAGGTCTGGAGCTTCTGATGAAGAGCAACGCCTATATACATAAACAAATTTTGCAGCTACTAAGTTTTTCATAGCTTTTACAGTCCTTTTAAGTTTTTTTTTTATCGAAAGCAATTAGCTGAACTTCTCAAACAGGGCATTTTTGGACCTCCCAATCAGGCCTTGTCATATTTGCAACCCATCAACAGTTTATGGTTATTTAAAAATAGTATATCGCCAATTGGTTATGATTGAATTGAATGGAAAATGTGCAAGAGAACCCTTGATCCTTTTGGCAAGGGTTTAACCAGAGCTGGAAACAACAGGAAAAAAAAAAATGAACTGGCTTACAAATATGCATCCATTATGTTTAGCAAAAGTAAAATTATGTTGTGTTTAAATTTCCATTCTGCATGAACTTAGATTACAACATTCTCCCCAGTCTCCTAAATATATTAGATCCAAATTTCACAAAGATTGCATGACTTTTAGAACGAATTCATATTTTCCCAAAATTCGAGCCAATAAACTCAGTTCATATTACAGAACAAATATGGACAAAAGAAGTACGATCTGAGCTGACTTTAGATCTATACATTCAAAATTCCTTATCCGTCGTATCTTTGGAAACCATCAAATCTCAAATTCAAATCTAGAAGAAGAAAAAAAAGCGAGAGGTAAGGAGAGGGAGAATACCGCGACGGGACGGCGAGTGAGTCGAGCGAGTCTAGAAGCCATTGTTTTCTCCTTCCCTTGTCTTCTTTTCTGAACTTATTATTAGAAGAGATGCGTTTCCTTTACTCCCCCCTAGGGTTTCTCTAGAGAGCGAGAATGCGTATCCTCTGCATTAACTCTCAAAAGATTCTCTTTCAAGTTAATGAATCTGAACCGTCGGATTTTAAACGGAGCCAATCAGGCCTCTGCTTATGATATAGAGTCCCTTTAATATTAGTGCGGATTTAGTATACACGAATCTTAAAACAAATTGGATGGTCAGGATGCATTATCTCAAAAGATTCCTTTTGAGTTAATGCAGAGGACATGATCTCAGAGAGCGATGGGCTCCTTCCGAAATTTGGATTTTGATGTTGTTGCCTCCTCGTTTACCTTTTTACTTTCTCACCCCTCTTCTTTCCTTTTTTTTTCTAAATTTTTTATAATTTTTCTTTGTTTTTGTCCCGACCACTGACCAGATCACCAGACAATGGGTTCCTTATTTTAGTGAAAAATATTATTTGAGGAAAATGGAAGCTGTCAGCATGAACTAAGGGCCTAAACTAAAGACATTTCATATCTTTTGCGAATCTCAACTTTCCACGTGGACCAGGGGCATTTATATTCAAACTCTACCGATAATTATTGTCAAATAGTCACGACTCAAAGCTCAAAGGTCGTTTTTCTTTTTAAATAATTATGAGTCTTTTTGGTTTTCTTTCTTTATTACAGGATTTCACAAATGGCACCCTTTGAGCATTACAAATACTAGTATCGTCTATCTACAACGGCACATATTATATTATAAGGTACATATTATAATTGAAATTTTATTTGTTTGAAAAGAGGGATATAATAATCTAATTAAAAAATTATTTCAACTTTAAATTCCTCTGTGCGTTTTATTTTATTTTTTACTTGATCAACATTAGTTTAATAATAAGAATGAACTGAAAGCCCAAACGGGAAACTAAATAATTGACACTTTTGGTTGGTAATGGATCCATCACAAGTTTGAATTATCAATGTACCAATATATTTTAATTAAGAGACCCGAACTGAACTTCACATTTCTATATTTTTTGTGTAATTTTTTTAGTAAATATTGAAGTTTAAACCACTCAATTATTTAATATTTATCATAAATTTTCTTATTTAGATTTCAAATATGCAGCTTCTATATTATTTTTGTAGGGAAAATTTCTGGTGTGCCCATCTAAATTTTTGAAATAGCCAATTTTCTCATAAAATCACCATAATATCCAATATACTCATAAGCAATCAACTTTATTTCTTCTATGCCCTTTAATTCATTTAATGTTTGTTTAATTTTTTAAAAAACTAATCTGACTAATATGACCTTCAATTTAAACTGGAGGGTCCATTATCTCTAATTTATTCTTCCTCTTTTAGACCAAATGCCTCGCTTCTCTCTCCACTCTAGTTCTGTCACGTATTTCTCAGCAAAAGGAAAAAGAACCATTCAAGTTTCTAGAAAAACGAAATGTACACACTGATTCAAGATTCCTCAAGAGAACATTTTTACACACAGTTAGAACCGATACATATGCAGCCTTTTTTTTTAGGTAAAGGCCTATAGAAGCATGCTCATTAATCAATAGAAATTACATAGCATAAGTTCAATTCCTAGAGAAATAAAAGTTCAAACCAGCCTAATGCAATAAACCAGAAAAGTAGAAAATCTGAAATTATAAAAAAGAAAAAAACTAGATAGTCTGAAAGAGACAAATGCAGTGAATAGTGTCATGCCATGACATTCAATCGTACCAGTACCATGACATGATATCTCTGTTTCACATCTAAATCACAATTTAAACCCAATTTTCCATCCATTTCGTTGGTAGCTTCAAGTCTGCTGATTGGTACCGGTACTATGCTGTGAATAGTGTCGTACCAGTACCATTCCATGCTCTTGTCTTCTCATATCTAACTCACAATTTTTACCCAATTTTCTTTCCAATTGCATTGCTACGCTTAAGTCCAGACTGTCCAATCCTTCTTGCTAGGTTAGTTAGGGAATGTGGAACTATATGACTTTTCTTGAGATATGCTTGAGTTTGATTCTTTCGTCTTGAGATTGTCTTTTATTAAGCAACTGCAACTGCTGCGAGTTCATATATGGTTTGGAAAGCAAGCAAACCTCTCAAGGGGTTTTTTGAGGTCAAAAGAAAATCCAATGACGAAAAACCAGTTCTTTATGATACAAAACACTATCAATTATTGAATTTAATTTAAGAAAAAAATAGCTGGTAATTTCTCCAACAAAGGCTTTACAAATCTATAGTACAAGCATTGTAATGGACTTTAGGTTTGATTAAATTTATATAATTTTTTTTCCTATTTTGACTCTTTGTTTTTTTAAGCACTGTATAATACATTAATATCAATCAAAATTTAGTTTGACTAAAGGCACAATACTGAATAGTGTAGTGATTTTTATTATCTCTATATACTGGATTATCACACTCCTCAAGTTCGTCCTTCTAGAATTGTTAAATCACTGGACATTTGGGTTATTAAAATTTTGTAATATCCTAAACAATTGGCTCACCACAATTTTGTACTATCATAAACATTTGGAACCTAGAGTGAGTACTGGAAGCTTGAAAGCTATATTGCCAAATCACAAAACTAGAGAGGGAAGGAGCAAGACACGAGGGAGGAGCGGAGAAAGATACATGGAGGTACATTTTTTAGCACCGAAGGAAGTAAGATAAAAAAATATTAGATACAAAGAAGAAGCAGTTTTCCATTTCTCAATCTATCTCTTGTCAATTCAATTATGTTATAGCTTCAATGGATACCTCCAGTTTTAAATTTAAGGGCGTATTAGTTAGTTCAGTTTTTAAGAAGATTAAATAAAAGATTAAATGAATAAAAGAGGATAGAAGAAATAAAATTAATTTTTTATAGATATATTAGATATTATGGTGATTTTATGAGAAAATTGACTATTTTAAAAGTTTAGACGGGTACACTGAAAATTTTCCCATTTTTGTACTAGATAAAAGACGAATTATTTTTCTCTTGTGACTTTATGTAAAGTATTTGCTGTACACCTGGCGTTCCTTTGAAATTCCTTGCTGTCAGTTACTGTATAAAATATTAATCTTTTGTTCCTAACTTCTAGAAATCTCTCATTCTTTGTTGACCGTTGATCAGTCAATCTGTTTCTTAGTTCTTTTTCAACAAGATTTCATCATCCATAGTTGAAAAAGTGGACCAGTGCGCGCTATTTTATTTATTTTTTATGCTTTTGTTTTATACCATGCCATATTTCCTTTTTTCACTTTTTTATTTTTTGAAAATGTATTTTTTTTTTGTTCACTTCTAACAGGTGAAATGGTGGGTTATATTTTATGAACAACGAACAATCATAAAAAAAAAAAAAAAAACTCAAAATGTTTTTTGAGAGTGAAATTTACAAATGCAGAAAAAATAGCATAACAAGCAATGCATAATTAAGTAATTATCTTTTACAGACAGGGGTGGAGTTAGACTTTTGAATTATAGAGAGTCAAATATATATAATAATTAATCATATAAAAGGTGTCAACTACAAATTTTTTCTTCAAAAAATAGAGATCAATTACAAAATACCTATATTATTTTACTTTAAATTATATAAAAAATTATATATAAATATAAAAAGTAAAAAAAAAATAAAGATCAAATTGAACTCCATATCTTTTTTTAAAAGGACGGATAGTTTTGCAGAGAGCAATACATAATTAGTTTGATGAATTGTTCTAGATTCGATGTTTCTGCCTAATTCAATTATTCAGCCATCCATATAATACAGCCTGAAAATTTTATTTATAAAAAAAAAAAAGGAAACATACCAACGTGGAAGAATATTCCCAATCCTTATCCTCTACAGCGTGTAATACATTTTGAGCACGAATCAACCGTCAGATCCTTCAATGATTCATGTAGGCTTGTATCACGATGTCAGGAGGACTGGGGACCATGCATCGCACACTACCTGCATTGTAGAGGATCACAAAGTAGAACTTTCCAGTTGTTTCCCTTTCGCAATCGCAACCTATTTCGTGGCGGCTAGAGCCGTCCCTAGTGAAAACAAGAGACGCTATTATATTTATTCGGTTTCCATTTATATTGGATTTTGACTTTACTTTAAAACATATGATACAATGTATTACGGGATGTAAACGGATTCGGATTATCTGTTCCGAATCCGCTCCGTATTCGACTCAGATCAATTTGAATAAACGGATTTGATCCGAATAATTTTTAATTACGGATTTTAATAATTATTAAATATCTGAGACCCGGATTTCGAATACAAATTTGAATAAATATCAACCAATAAATAAACTAAAAAAAATATATTTTTTGGAGAATTCCAAAAACACCAAAAATGCACTGTAATATATTGGTATTTAGTTTTTTTATTTTTTATTTTGAAGTCTCCAATTCAATCTGTGCCCTCAAAAAATAGAGTCGCATATTGAATTGGAGGCTCAGATATTTTTCGAATTTTCCAATTTAGAGATATTAATTTTTTTTTTTTTTTGAAATGGTATTAATAAAAAAATCGGTTCTCAATATAAGGTTAAAGTGAAAAAGAGGGTTATTGCATTTTAACCGTGCTTAGGTTTGTCATTCAAACCAATTTTGGTATCGTCAGACTGTACTAGGATAATATTAAATGAGGAAAATGCCTCTATTTTTTGTGCCTCCATCACACCTTCATTTTTTAAAAATTTAATAACTCAAAATTTATATCTTAAAATTCAAACTAAAACCGTTGGATATGAACTACATCATTTTATCTATCCACGTGTAAAATATTATGGCATTTCAACTTTGTTTTGGTTGTCATCTTGAGCTTGTAAAAATGTATATCAATGTGTATAATTTCTAGACGTTGATTTTTTTAACTTATTGATTCACATAAAATCAAAATGTGATAATTTTTTATGAGCACATAGAGAAAATAACATACATCACATCTAATGGTTTTATTTTGACATTTAAGTTTTTAAAAATGAAGACATGATGGAGGCACAAAAAATTGAGGCATTTGAACCCTCCTCATATTAAATAAAAAGCTAAATTTCTGATTATTTCTTTAATCTAACCACACATGAATTTGTATCCTCTACATTAAATAGATCTTAACCGTCCAATTAAGATCTGGACTAATATTAAAAGACCCCGTTTGTTATAGATGTGAGCCAAATTAGCTCCGATTCTAATCAAACATCTCAATGGCAAGATTCTTTTGAGATACATTCAAACTCAAAAGATGCTCTTTTGAGTTAATGTCGAAGATGCGGACTCACCACACACCTCAATGGCAAGATTCACTAATGAGAGTACATTTGGTGCCCACTCACTACATTTGATATGAATGTTAAGAAGCATAAATATAATTTAATGTTACCGAAATAAGTATTTAAAGATTGTGCTCTAAAGAGAATTAGAAATTCCTTCATTAAAAATAAGGAACGAGAACGAAGTAGAAGAGAAGAGAAACGAAGGATGCCCACACCGTTCATCCGTTTCAGAAGAACAAAATCAGAGAGAGAAAGGAGGGAAGGTGCTACTGTAGCGAGGATAGCGCGCTATACAAATTTCTCAAATTTGTACCTCTCAAATCAAAATGTAGGAATCATTGTAGCGAGGGAAACCACATGCTGCCTCCTTCCTTTCGGTTCCTCTCTGTGTGAATTTTGTGAATCACAACCTTAAGTGTTTAGTATTTGTTTTTGTCATTTGCTCATACAGACATGTAACATCTCAGCATCTCAGATGAAAGAGTAAACATTTTGCTAACTTTTGGGTTCACGCAAAGGCAATTTTTTTAGAAATAAGAGGGGGAGTCCAGTTCCTCCGAGGTAGCTCAAATTTTGAATTTGGATTCGGTCCGATCAGAATGAAACAAAATATACGGGGTCCCTTTATTGTGATATGAATTATATATTTTTCGTGCTCATATCTTCTCCGAATCAGATTCTTTTTTGTGTCCATTTTTTCTCCAAAGTGGGCCAATTTTCTCCAATTCTTGTTTCATCTCTAATAAGTAATAACAACTTCATTTATTCGATTGAACTCCAGTACCGTCTCTATTTCATTTTGTAAAAGCGAAAAAACATAGCTGCTCACTTTACAAATCACGTCTTATTCTAGAAACAAAATCCTCTGCCCCCAGAGTCTCTGTTGGGTGGGACCGGGGTGGGACCGATTACTGTTTAGGGTTTAACTTTTTGTTACTGTTTTTAAATGGCCCCCACCCGCAGAGACTCTGGGGGCAGGAATTTCCTGCCCTCCGGGAGGCAGAGAATTCGGTCTCCTTATTCTATTCCTTTATTTCTCGAGTTCGAATCATGCCAGCCCAGAAATGAACTGGGCTTGATGTGAGAGAGGACCTTTGTCTGCGCTTAATGAAAAGAGAGATTTCGGTGAGGAGAGGATAAAAATTGGATTCCAATTTATTAGCTAATTGGATAATATATAAATAATAATTAACATAGTAAAATAATATTAAAAAAACAATATGATTGTTTGATTTTTTTTTTTATATGATGTTGGAAGAACCAAATAAATCATATCAACTTTTATAAAAGACTTTTTTGAGTTATAAAAAAAAAATGAATCTTCAGATTCTGAGAAGAAAAAATAATTTTTAATTTGAGTTCAAAATATGGAGTCCACGTGACACTATACCAAAGTAGCAGTTTTTTTAATTTCTTTTTGTGGATTCGGAAAAAAATTTCTCTTTGGAAGCCAGAGAATTTTTTCGGGCCTTGGCCCGTTTTTAAAGTTGAAGCCTGTTATTTTTTTTTTTAAAACTGCGTAGCAACTTTAGATTTGAACTTACTAGGTTCAGAATGGAGCAGTACAATTTTCAGACAGAGTAAAGAAGAACTGAATTTATTTATTTTTTTCCAGTAAATTTCAAAATTCAAGTAGAGGGAGAGTTAACCGTCTTACTGGATCCGTCCCTGCCAGCGGAGAGAAATTGAGGGAGATGAGAAACAAGATTGGGTATCATCTCTGCAGAGAAAAATAATATTTGACAGGATTTCCTACTGGTCCTTTCTCCTTCTTCAATTCACTCGTTCTCAACGGATAACTGTAACTCCCAAATCGACTGGGCTTCGCTGTAAAAGGAGTCCGCTGCATTCAGCTGACAAGGTTTAAAGGAGGCACTGGTTTAATGATTTGAGACACAACTTGGGCTTGAAGATAATAGCTAAGCTTTGATTTTAAAAAAGAAAAAGAAGCAGAAGATAATAGCTAAGCTTTAAAAAATTAATAAAGATGTGATGAGTAAATGGGATGAAGAGAGTTAAAAGAGATAATAAGTAGTTAAGAGTAAATAATATTTACTTTATTGAAATGGTTAGATGTTGGTTCCTTGTTTTTGTTTTATATAAGAGTAGCTGACATCTGTGAAAGAAATTTACTCAAAAGTAATGTTAATTGTTCTTCTTCATTTTTTCTGCTCTTCTATTGGTACTTTTCTTTTTTTTTACCTTCACACTTTTTTACAAAATACAATTCCATTTAGCTAGTTACATATGGTATCAAAGCACGATCATGACACAAGAGGGAATTCAAACTCGTTCTAACAACTTGAGGAGTAAGTTAACGTGATGCCCTGAATCCATGGATAAAATACAAGCAAATCTAGCTGAGCATATGCAACAATACAACAAACACAAATCAAATTACAAGTATTTTGTATATCCAAAAAAGTTTCTAGAACAAATTGTCGATAATGTAAACAAAGTCACTGACACAATTGGGGAATGTCGGAGACTTGTTTGGAAAATTTTGAACACATTGAAGAGGTTATACATGCTATCAATTCTATATAAATATTTCAATTAAATATTTTGTCTGAATATTCCATGTGAATATTTCACATATAATTTTTTTGAAATATTGTCAAAATATGTTGTCTGAATATCCCATATGAATATTCCATCTAACATTTGTGGTAAAATTTATGTTATGTTTAACAGAAAAATTTCTTCATATCTCTAATAATGTTTAAGTTACAAAAATATATGATGAGATTAAAGTCTAAGGAATATTTTTCTTGTTCTCTCCTTGTTTCCACGTGAGGTTATGGGTTTGCATCTCTGAAGCATTGCAATGCCTCATAGTACTTGCATCTACTCATACAACGGTGATTTCTCGCATGCTAAAGAGTTATGTAGATTGGGCCAAGAAGTCATTGGATCTTGGGCCGGAGGGAATCTTGTTTCCCTCGATTGAGAGTGTGAGTGATGCCGAGGTGTCTATGAAATATTGTGTCTAAATATGTCGTCTGAATATCCCATTTGAATATTTCATATACATATTTTTTTTGAAATATTATGTCTAAATATGTTGTCTGAATATCTCATGTGAATATTTCATCTAAAATTTGTGATAAATTTATGTTATATTTAACAGAAAAATTTCTCCAAATCACTAATAATGTTCAAGTTGTGAAAATATACAATAAGATTATTACGGGAGACCATTATGGGCTAGCATAGAGGAAGTTGAAACGATTGCAACTGTGTATAGAGTGGATATAATTAAATAGGGTCACAAGACTTGACCGTTAGCATGGGGTACTTGTAGAACTTAGGCTACAAGAAGGTTAATAAAATATTGAACGAAGTTGAAAGGAGAATATTAAATGTAAAATTGTAAGGTAGGTCAATGTACTTGGGTGGATTTCTCATTACCAAACTGGTCACTTGAGATATTGAAGCAGAAGGGGTACCGTATGGTATCGGGGGCCATGGATGTAACAATGTCAGCACTCAGATTTACAAACAAGTGACGTGGATGTTAAGCAACATAAATATATTTGTGTTTGTTTTCACCAGACTGATGAATCATAATTTGACTCATTATTTGACACATAGTTGATCCCAAAATTTACCTTAATTATCATGTTTTGTTGCATTTTATTTATCATTTTGTTTAATTTTAGTTAATGTTAGTGAAGATACAAGATATTGCGTAAGTTGTTAATTATTGCAGAATTGAAGCACGAAACCTCGTGATTTGCATGTGCACAGAAGATCAAGAATATCAAGCCGAATGAAGAAACAAATTGATCCATGATATCTGTTGGGTTTTGACAATTCAAACAAATTGATTTAGCTTAATTGCGGAAAGTGCGTAAAACAAAATTTTATGTTTAAGTTAAGCTAAGAATTAAACGGGGTATATCAGAAAACTTTCCAAGGCGATCCACCTTCAGTATTCCTTCGGCATCAAAACCTCATTTAATTCTTTTACCGATCTATTCCATAATTGTTTTCTAAAAGTTTTAAATCTATTTAACAATTAAATAGATTAATATAACATATTTATACCTCGTTTCCAAATCTTAGTTGGAATGTAGTTGAGCGAGAAGATCGATTATAAATGGTTGCCTTGGAGTATCAAACAAATAATACCTCTATTGGTTACCCACCAGGACTAACCGGAGAATGGTTTATTTCTTTTGCCAGAAATACCGTAAACCGCAGTTTTATGCAAAAAAACTATTCACTAAGAAAAGGACGAAATAAATATATTTACAACTCGAAGTTATTTCATTTCGCTAAAAAAACAAAAACAGAAATACCGCGAAATTCACAAAATATATTATTTCCGAATCTCATAACAACCGAAACCGTAAAAGAGAGAAAATAGAAACTCGAATCGATCGGATAAATCAAATACGATATATGTGAATTAGTAATTTCTCTCTACCCTCACCTTTCCTTTTATAGCAATTTGTGGCGGTTTTGCAAATGATCAAAATGCCCTTGGCATTTAGCATAATTACAAAATTGCCATTAATTGTGGCAGTTTAGAGGTGAACAAATCAAATTAATTTTTGCAATGTCTTGGCCGACATGATATATATATTGAATATATATATATATATATATATATATATTTGATTTTGCCAACTCATGGCCGACATGCATATGAATTATTTTGATTTTCGGATTTGAGTTTAATTAAGGTTTTAATTTATAATGGTTGTTTAGCTCAAAATTCAAATCCTTAATTAATATTAAAATTAAAATCAAATATATATAATTGTTCTAAACAATTATATTTTCTCACGGTTCGGTTTCAGTTGTTGTTTGGTAATTTTCATACAACGTACTGTGTACACTTATAAATTAACTGTTGTTTCTGCTTGTCATTTTTATATGCCATTTATAATTTAATTATATCACGTATAATTAATTATAACCATTTTAATATTAATTATAATCAATTTATAATTAATCAGTAAGATTCTTCGAGTGGCTCCTATATGGTGTGATCCAATAGGATCTATGTTATGTTGGTAAATAGAGTTAAAACTGTTTTAACTTCTATAGTCATGAGAGGCATCTGGCAGAATACATCATGACCATCCAATTACACAGATGATGTTGTACTGTACAATATCACGATCCAGTAAACAATTTACTTGTGTCAGTTCTTCTGTCTCATAGCTATCAGATCAGTTTCAATGTAGATGTGTGTTATCGTTGCTAACTTAATCTTTTATTGATCTTGAGTAGATTATCAAATATAATTACTCTTGTAATTATACCGCATGCAGATAATCTAACTCTATTAAGGAGTCCAGTGATGCTATAGCTCGTATAAAATACGAGGGACAATAATACTTTTGGTAAACCGTCACTTCCTTAGCTAAGCTATACATATGGAAGTACTACCATTATGACTGTTTTTTACGGACATCGTTAGATAACACTCACACATACACATCTCTTAGATGGAACGATGAATACCTCATACCCTAGAATTTTACACTTAATGAAAATATTAATGACACGAACACAATTCTATTCAATGTTTCATTTGAGGTCTGTCAAATACCATGTTCTTAGAACATGTATCTATGTGATTAAAATGACATCTCGTGTCTATGGTTTGTAAAACTTAACAATCTTTTGATCCACATACTGACTTAGTAACGGTTAATTAGTGTTCCTGCTAATTATCTTGGTTAGTGACTTTTTAAGAATATATATCATCTTAATTATAGAATTTCACAATTTCAGTCATGAACTCGAAATGATTCATAATACAATAATATTCAAAGCAACAAAATGATATATAATTAAACATTCAATTTATAAACAAAGCTTTATGATAAATTATTGTATTATTGACTTATAAATTATTACAAACTAACAATATCTTGGCTATTCGCTGCTAATTAATGCATTTTATTTTGCTGCCGAATCAATTGATACTAATTATTTGACGCATATTGAAATATGGCAAATTAAGGAATTTGATTGAATGGGATAGCTGGCGCATTTAATTCTTACCAAAGTTTTGGATTCATGAGCTGATGGGATATATTTGGGCTTTGGATGAAATTAAAAGGGCCATCTTGATTTTAGCGTTTTATTTTATCATCTTTGCACCTTGAATATTTGAGCGAGCTCGGCTGGAGGAAGTCAAAGTTGGGAGACTCGGCCAGAGATAAACCGAAAGCAAGGGAATAATATTTGACTAAGGGAGGTTTTAATTTTCCTTCTTCTTTTATTTTTCTGATTTTAATGAAATCAAATATGATTTGTGCTTGTACTGAGAGTATGCTTGGCTAAATGTTTTATCTAGGGATATGGGAGTAATTTGATACTTTTGTTATATTAATTTAGTTGTTTGAATTTTATTTGTGGTTGTAATTTTGATTTATTTACGAATGCTTGAATGGTTCGTTTAGTTATTTTTTATTTTATTAAGGGATCCGCTAATAATAAATTAAGACCGAAAGGAGAAATTTCTATTAGAAGTACTTTTTAAAATAACAATAGTTATGCAAACAATATTAGGTAAAAACATAAACAAACTTAAGTACTCGGAGCTACGAAAAGTCCAAAAGGCTTTTGGGAAAAAACATGGGTTATCAAACAGCTTAACGGATTTAGATTAAAACTGGTAAGTCACGAACGTAGGAGACCTATTTAATCTAGATACGGTGCAAAGCCGCGAAAGTGGATAAACATTTACCTTCAGATAACATCCCCTCAATAATTACAACCCAAATATTAGAACAACAATTAGAAATACATAATTAAAAGTATCATAGTGACACCATAACCCTAGATATTCATTTCCTTTGATTTCTCTCATAATTTACTGTTTCTGGAATTCAATCTGCGTTAATTTAAGTTGCATTCAGATAATTTGCCCTGCATTCTGTTTGGAATTCAAGTTGAGGTTCTGGAATTTAGTCGGCATTAGTTTATAATTCATCCTGCATTTAGTTAATTCATCCAACATTTTTATAATTCAGTTTATAAAATAATCACTCAATATTTGCTTGTCTAGATTATTGAAAATCGATAAACCAGTATTTACAATACCTCTCTGTGGTTCGATACCCAAATTACTAAGCAATAAGGTCATGCGCTTGTGATTGAATTATATTGGGATTAGGGATTAAATTGTTAAGCTATTAAAATTACATCACAGACCTAATTGATCCCATATACATGTAACATTCGCAACACATGAATAATGAGTTTTGATGATAGTTGATTTGTTAAATGTAAATGGAAGGTCTTTGGTGAAAGATTAGTATTTTTGACTATTCATTTCACGTGATTCTTTCTGATCTTGAGTCCGATGTCAATTCTTCTGTGGAGTACTATACTTGCCTCGCATGTCAAAGAGACGGCACGGCTTGGAGTATGTTCACATGTAATGATTGCAACTTAGTTTTTCATCCTCGTTGTGTTCTCATCACACCTGTCATCCCACTGATCCAAAGTTTAACTCATTCGTGTACGTCGATTGCAAGTGCATTCGTGAGGTGCGAGACAAAAGGAAGTCAAGTGAAGAGATCAACAAAGATAATGCTAAAAAGCCTAACGAGGAGAAAGAGATCGAAATGGAGCCTAAACATAAGAAGAAATAGTTCATTAGGGTTTGGGAGAGACAAATCTATCTACCTATGCGTGTTTTTGATTTAAAATTTTCTTTTCCTTGAATGATGTATCCTAGGACTTAATATTAATTTCTATATTTTGCTTAAGAATTGCGTCTTCTAGTGAACATCACAATCATTTAACCATAAACACCCCTGATCCGGAGATGCAACAATTCCATCGCGTCTATTTTCCATTCAATATACATAACACAAGGCATGGATCTTTTTATGCATTGCCAATAACATCCATTATTTTGCCACATCCCAATTTAGTTACAATAATTATCTGACATTTTATAGTGGATGATGATAGATATATACTCTCTGCACCATATCAAATAAAATAACCCCACATCCCATACCTTTAAGTGGCCCTACTGTCAATTATAACTCGGAAGCGCTCTTTATCTTCGTATAATAAACCTGTAACCCACAAGGGGAAACAAGTGAGAAACACCGCACGAGAAACAAACAGTTCATTTCATAATGACGAATGCAAATGCTCAATAACAATATCCAATTGAATAACAAAAATTACATAAATAAATCAGAACTCTAAGAATCTTATCAGAATAAATGATTTAGGTCTAAATCTTTTAAATCATAAAGTCAAGTAACGTTTGGGACTTAATCTTTAGAACCGCTAAGTCTGGTAACGTTTAGTTTCTTAACTTTACAATTTTTAGTCTGGTAACACTGAAAGATACCATAACATGTATTTGTTGTGTCAGGGCTTATACCTGTTATATTCTAAAATTTTAAACGGAATGAATTGCTAAAAACGATTCTTACGCTCAAATAAAAAAATTATTTAAATTAACGATTGATCGTATATTATTGGACTCGCTAAATGAATCTAAAATTTTGAAATATAAATAAAATATGAATTTATCAAATTAATAAAAATATATGAAACTTACAAATTTTATTAATAAATAAAATGTAGAAATTTTATTACATCTCCTATCTTAAAAATAATTACCTAAAATTTTATTTAGGAAAATAATTACACGAATAATTTAGTACAAAAGGCACAGATTTTACTAGATAGAAATTTTTAAGAATCGAATTAATAATTATAGGTGTATAAATATATATATATATATATGCAAATTAATATCGAATTATTCAAAATCTAAAATTTCAAAACTAAAACACATGAGATATTTGCACGCATAATATTATTAAATATATAAATCTCGGTTTATTAGAAAAAATAGAACTATGAATACATAGGTAATTATATACTTGTATAAAATCAGAATTTTTAGAACCGTTGGTTTGATCTAACACGAATCTTGACATTCCATTCATATCAATTAAAACCTCTATTGTTTCTGGAATTAGTATCCGTTGGATATACATCTAGCACAAATTTCAGAACCATCTGATCCATTGGTTTGAATTAATGGAGAGGGGAGAATTAACTCCATTGAATGAAAATTTCGGGTCCACGACCCTCCCGGCCTCCCCTTCTTCTTCCTCTTCTCACCGACAGAAGGGACCCACCCCCTTTACTTTCCTTCCTCTCTTTTCTCTCCTGTCCGCGTGAAGAGAGGCGCTCCCGTCTCTGTTTCTCTTTCGCTGGCTAGCACGCCCCACGGCTCCACTTGCTCTCTCTCTTTCCCTTGTCCCTGGAGAGGAAACCGTATGGAAATCCCGCCCCTTCCTCTCTTGAGTTATGAATTTCTTCGTTGCCTCGTGTGATCGTCAGGGATCCTTATACTTCCGACGACCTTAGCGTCCATTCGCTCAACTACTCTCCGAGGAGTTGACTGAGCCCCTTCTCCTGCCTTGTGTACCTATATAACCTCCCTTCCTCTCTTGGTTGGGGGTTAGCCATTTTTGTGTATTTGGTTGAGAATCTCATGAGTTGAGAAATTTGCATCCCTCTCTCCCCCTTTTACTATTCCCTCTGATTAAAGTGCAAGTTACCCGAGATATTGTCTATTGCTGTGATTTTTTCGAATAGTCGGTGCATTAGTGTCTATTGTTGTAATTTGGGAATTTTTGGAGAGGTGCCGCTGTGGTGCATTTCGGCTCTGATTTTTCCGGTGCTCGCTGATTTGGGATAGCCACGGTAGCAAGGTGCTGCCTTGATACCGCCCACCTCTTGCCTATTCTGCCTCTTTGTCGAGTCGGTCGCTGAAATTTCTTGTTCTTGCGGGTTTGTTGAATTTGATTGCTTGAGCGGGTTGTTGATTTTCCTGACTCAAGTGAAATACACAATTTTGTTGTTTTGCGGATTATGCAAATCGATTCTTCCTATCTTCAATCCCTTCCCATTGTGTGTGAGATGGTGCCATGTATGTTGTTTATGTGTGTTATGCGTGTGAGGTTGCTGCCTTGTGCATCTCGGTTCTGTTGTGCCTTACCGGACTTTGAACTGACAGGGATCATATTGCAATTAAATTATCATTAGGGGTCTGAATTGAAAAATATAGGACGTTATGTGATTTGTATAAATGTAAAGGGCCAAATTGTAATATGTGATTATTTGAATGCTATGACCGGCTATACATGTGTAGATTTATATTGAAGGGGCCTTGAATTGAAAATGATTATAAATGGGCCAAAGTGAAATAAGGTGAATTGGGCTTGTAATTTCATAAGCTTTGAAATATTGAAATGAATATGACATGATGTGTATGTGTAAATAGAATTGGGTTTCGGCTTTGGAAATTAAAATTATGAACTTGGCTTAGGCTGAGAAGTATAATTTGACGGGTAAAAATGTGGCTTTTAAAAATTTAAGTTTTATAAGGAATCGAATTAAATCGGCTGCTTACGTAAACTTAAACTAGCTTGGGAAATGATTATACTGTTCAAGATCTTGATGCTTCGATAATAGGTCATGACATAATTTGAGCAGATACTAAAATAATCCGATTAGACACCTCTACGATTCTGAAATAAACCAAACTAAAACATCCCAACACATTTAAAAAAAAAGGTTTCATAACAAGTTTTTAAATGAAAACATTTCTTTTAAACATTTTTGAACTCGTACGGAAACTTGTTGCTAATTAATAAAGGACAATTAATTAGCAATGAAAAATATTTATTTTTGACTTAGATTCGAAGCGGCTAATTACACATAGAATTAGATTAGTTATAAAATAACGAACTGTTCAACTTAGAACTAATTAGAAAAAAACACATAAAATAGGTAAGCATTCTTTTCTAAAATTTTGTAGAATCAATTTACGTATCCAAATTATAATATAAATTAGGAATTTTTACTAACAAATTAACTTTTGAAAATGCAATTCGATCGGTTAGAATAATTCAAATAGCTAAGTAATTAGGATATATTAAATAGGTAAGAACACGTATAAAATTATCATAACTCACTAATATTAATTTTTGCGAATATTTTGACATTAGAATTTTTACAAGAAAATTAATTTATCTTCAAATTAAATTATTAAAACTATAAATTAATTAGAATTCAAATTAGGATAATTTAAATCAAAGTGAATGATCAATAATTCACGAACTTATAAATTAAGATTAATGGTAAGCTCGATGGTATGAAAGTAAATGATCAATATCTGACTAACCGGTTCAGTCCGACTGACTGAATCAGTAATTTTTATAAAACCAAAATAATAAAAAATACGACTTAAACATATTAAATGGGGCTAGGGTTAGAATAATTTAGAGT
This sequence comes from Carex pumila, assembly GCA_033356055.1. Classification (NCBI taxonomy): domain Eukaryota; kingdom Viridiplantae; phylum Streptophyta; class Magnoliopsida; order Poales; family Cyperaceae; genus Carex; species Carex pumila. Next base: position 22,364 of record JARJHM010000376.1, read on the forward strand.
AGATATTAATTAGTTATAATTACATAATTTCAAATCTAGTACGAATCCGATCCGTGGACTGATCCAGCTGACCTGCAGTTTGGAGCATATGCGGATCCCACTGATTTTGCGAAGGGTTAGTCGCAGAGCCTTCAGCCCTACAGGTGTGGGATATCTGAATTATTCTTTTCGTGGGCGTACTCTTACCAATTGATCCATTTGACCTAACATCCGCACTTTATATTTAAGTAGATGCATTAAAACTGTAGAGCATGTTTCTATACCATACCTAATTGATACTACATACATGTATGTAACATTTCAAGACATGCATAATGAATTCTGGTGATACTTGATTTGCCGAAATATTTTAATATACCATAATAAAAAAAAAAACTCCTGTTTTGGGATAATTCCATCTTTACCCATGCTGCAGATTGGCTCTGCAGCCCCATTTTGAATGGACCGCAAAGCCAATTTGCGTACCAGTTTGGGGGCCACACAGCCAGTCTACGGACCCATATTTGCCTATAAAACCAATTCAGAGATAGAATTTTCATTTTAGACTCTTCCCATTCTCTCTCTTTGCGACCTTTTTTAAACCTGAACCCCCTTTTTTAACTCCAAATAAATGGAGAATATTGGAGGCTTGTTTGGAAAATTTTGAACACATTGAAGAGTTATAAATGCCATCAATTTGGTCTACATATTCTAGCTAAATATTATGTCTAAATATCCCGTGTGAATATTTCATATATTTTTGTTTTGAAATATTATGTCTACATATGTCGTATGAATATCTCATGTGAATATTCTATCTAAAATTTGTGGTCAATTTATGTTATATTTAATAGAAAATTTTCTCCAGACCTCTAATAATGTTCAAGTTGTGAAATTATATGATGAGATTAAAGCTCAAGAAATATTTTCTTTATCATATGTAACAGGGGTCATTTGTTTTCCTTTTTTAAAAAATAAAAAAATAAAAATGGATAAAACAATAATCTAGCTACTTGATACTGCATACCATGCTCGCCAAAGTTTCGACTTTTATTCAGCAATACTTCTGAATTGCTTTGTTTCAAATGAAGTTTTAGGAACTATATGATAATATATTGGTACCATTAACCTACTATGTTACTTAATTTACTTTCATAACATGTGGAGACCATTACGGATTGGCATAGAAGAAGTTCAAATGATTGTAGCTATGTATAGAGTGGATGTAATTAAAATAGAGCCATGAGACTTGAGCACTAGCATGGAGTACTTGTAGAACCTAGGCCACAAGAAGGTTAAGAAAATGTTAAACGAAGTCGAAAAGAGAATATTAAATATAAAACTGTAAGGTAGATCAGTGTACTTGGATGGATTTTCCATTGCTAAACTGCCCACTTGAGATGTTGAGGCAGAAGGGGTACCGCATGGTATCGGGGGACCATATATGGATGTAGCAATGCCAACGCTCAGATTTACAAACAGTTGACGTGGATGTTAAGCAGCATAAATATATTTAGTGTTTGTTTTTACTAGACCTAATTGATCATACATACATGTAACATTCTCAACACATGCATAATGTGATAATTGCTTCGTTAAATGCAAATGGAAGGTCTTTGGTGAAAGAGTAGTATTTTTGGGTAAATATTTTAACATAGCAGTTTTGGCTTTATGCAGTGCACAAACCATATTCAGCAGTGTTTTAATTATATAGTCTGTGCGCTGCATGAAGCGAAACTGCTCTGTTAAAATCTTTTCCCTTATTTTGGGCCATTTCTTTGAGAGCAAATTAGGCAACTTGGATCAAACCTCATGGATTCCATTTAAAATCTATGAAATTATCACTTTGCGAACTTTTGGGCTCATGCAAAGGCAATAAATTTTAGAAATGAAAAGAGAGGAGGAATGTATAATTTGGGACAAACTGAACTTCTCAATTTATTTCAAAATTAATGTCAAACTTTTTACGGTGTCTATTTAAATGTATATGTATGAGACACTATTAATGCAGAATGTATTTCAAATTAAATATGAACGGTTTGAATTTTTAAAAAATAATCTCAAATTTTGAGACATCTCAGATGATGTGAATTCGGGGACATGCCCCTTCTTATTTGGCTTCCACAAAAGAAGTTCGGTAGTAAAAGCGCAACTTCAAAATTGACCTTCATAAAATTTAATGAGTGAGATTATATATATTTTCTAAAAATAGTCAAGCGCTTGCCTAATATTAGGCACTATCAATTCGCAGCCATTTTTTTCTCCATACAGATGTTTTTGATTCAAACGCAGTTAACATTTGAACAAATTACGGGTAGAAACTAGAAAGTGTGTACACACACATACATAAAGTAAAGCTTAGGTACTATAGATAGCATAAGGTCATCTGTGTTACGACCTCAAATATCTATCGTATAAACTTCAAACTTTGATTTAAGTAACTCAGTAAATTGATTATGTAAAGAACTTGTAGAATATCAAATTTAACTATTTTTTATGATTTATGAAAGATGACAAAAAATGATTTAAAATATTAACAATTTTTTTTATTTTTAAGTCATTTTTTGTCATATTTCATAAATCATAAAAAATTGTAAAAAAGTTTCAAAAATAATAAAAAATAATTCTACAAGTTTATTATATAATCAATTTACTGAGCTACTTAAATCAAAGTTTGAAGTTTATACGATAGATATTTGAGGTTGTAGCACGAATAACCGTATGCTATTCATAACACCCAAGCCTTACTCATATATATATATGGACTATGCTGAGTTGCTAATTAGTAAAGATTTTGTTTTACTTCACGCTCATATATCTGTTTTGAAAGATCAAATAGTTGATCTGAACCTCTCAACGTAATATCCATATTGAAATGTGCTTTGAGACTAAATTTTATATTTTTTGGATATTTTTTACTATTTTTTAGGTAGGTAGAAAACTGTTGTTTTGTGACGGATTATAGACCATAAAAAACAGTGATTTTGAAATATTCTAAAAAAATAATAAATAATTTTGAAAAAAATGTAAAATTTGGTCTCCTAGGCCCTAACACATTTCAATATGGAGATCATGTTGAGTGGTTCGAATCGTTTCTTTAAAGTTTCAAATATAGAAAATATGAGCGTGAAGTAAAACAACACCCTTACTTCACAACTCATCACAGCCCAACTATATGTGTGTGTGTGAGAGAGAAAATCAGTTTTTAGTCTAGTGGTAAAAACAAAACTCTCTATATATGAAACCGTAGGATTGAAATCCGAATAAATTCTTTATAATTATTAAACTAGTTAGATAACTTGACTTTCAACTTTACTCTAAATAAATAAATAAATACTTACATATAATCACATAATAGAAAAGACAGTAAAAAAGGTTCCTTTTTGCTCATGCAGCATCTAATTGTTGCTCTTTTGCTTATTTATTTATTTATTCGCTACATTTTTCTGTTTAGTGCTCATACTCTCAAATACATTTAGTAATTAATTTTAATTTCTCGAATACTATAATGGATAGATACTTCAAGCAACAATTTATATTTTACCTTTTTTTAGTTGATATGATAAAAATGTTATATTGAAAATTGGACCTGCATCTCTTTGTTGAGAGACAAAATTTGTGCCATTGTACTAAATCTACAGTTTAATGTATTTATTTTATTGCTTGATTCCATACTAAATAAATTTTAAATTTTCAAAATTTTGTATGCATATGTACACAACTTGTAAAGTAGATCAGATTCAATTATTTAAATTTGCTGTTTGAAATCCATCCAATAAATTTTAAGGTTATACTCAGGAGTGGATCTAGAATTTCTGTCAGAATAGAGCACCAATCAGGTTCAAATAATTAAATAGATTTAAACTCATTAACTTATCGGGTACTAGATAGTTAAATAGTTGACTTTCCATAAGTATTTCACAAATATAAAATTTTGAAAGGTCATAAGTGCAAAGAAAGAAAAAATTCTCTCAAAATTAAAGCTTATCTGTGTACTGTGTACGGTCTCCTAGAATTTTTCTTTTTTGGAGTCTCTGGAAGTTTTATCAGGAAAACGAGTTCCCGGCTCAGCGAAGACATGCCTCTTATTTGCTCCAGCTCAACTCTTCTTATCTCCAATACATGGGTCTTGTTATTTATTTATTTATTTATTTTTGGATATCAAGTTGGACTTAACCAAACTGATTTTCCAAATTTAAGGATAAACACTTACTTAGGACCTTTATGAATCCACTTCTGATTATACTCATTAAACTCTCTTAGGGCCTGTTCGGATATAATCTCGAAAATACTGTTTATGTGGAAAAAAAAAATTCACTCAGACTGAATTTTTTTTTTTCCCATGTGAACAGTAAATTTCAGTTCAAACTTTTTCTATTTCCGTTCTTATTCTCATTCCCATTGTGCAGCTGAACAGAACCTTAATGAGCATTACACGTACACGCTAACTTCAGATCTTATAATATAGTATGCTATATATAATACTTTCTGACTCAGTCACTGAAATTTAAGTCTATTTTAGTGTTGATTTATGACAATAAGTCAGTCGCATTTCATGTAATTTTTATAATTAATTAACTTATTATGGCCTGATTTGTTGGAGAAGTCTTCAGACTTATCAGAAGTATTAAATGTCTTAACGAACAAAATTGAAATCATGACCAATTTCAAGAGAGAAAAGAGCTTCATACAGTTGACGCCAATTGTACATCATCGTTCTTAACAATTGGATCTACGCAACGTTAGATCCAAACTAATCCGAATAATATGAAATTATGAAGAGAAGGATTCAAATGCCTTTATTTTTTTGTGTCTTCATCATACTTTTATTTTTTCAAAACTTTAAAATTCAAAATTTAAAATTTAAAAGTCAAAATAAAACGTTGGATATGATTTACATTATTTTATCTGTCTACATGTACAAAATTATGACATTTCAATTTTGTTTTGATTGTTATCAAGAGCTTGTAAAAAACATACTAATGTGGATAGTTTCTAGACGTTTGATTTTTTAACTTATTGATTCACATAAAAACAAAATTAAAATGTGATAATTTTTTATAAGCACATGGAGAAAATAATATAGGTCACATCTAACGATTTTATTTTGACTTTTAAGATTTAAATTTTGAGTTATTAAAGTTTTGAAAAATAAAAATCTGATAAAGGCACAAAAAAATAGAGACATTTAAACCCTCTCAATTATCATTATATCAATAAATATAATTCGTGATTTCTTCTCTTTTTTCAGGTGTTCTGATTATTGGGTCTGGTTTCGGAAATTCATATCAATTAAGATAACTCAAATTTTGATAGTTTAGATCCGGACCGTCCAATTTATTCTAGCAAGAATATTAGTTTCGTGCATTCCACGTTAAACTGATTTGACATGTATTTTCATCGGATGGTGCATATCTAAACTCAAAATTTGAGTTATTTCAAAGGATCTAGAATCTAGGTCCAATAGGCGTTAACTTTTTCAAAAATAAACAACTGAATTGACATTGTCAAATTGTCACGGTGGACGTTTGATTGATTGATGTTCAAATTGATTTAAGATATTTAGTATATGAGAAGGAATTCAATTGCAATCTTTTTTAGTGACACCGGATTACACTTTATATTTTCAAAGTTCAAACAGTTGATTCAAATCGTTTTATATTTTCAAAGTTCAAACGGTTGATTCAAACCGTTTAACATGATGTATATATTAAAATATGCTTACATATCAAATTTTACATTTTTTTTTGAGTTTTTTTACTATTTATTAAGATAGGTACAAAAATTCAATGGTCTGAAAACAACGATTTTATAAAATACTTAATAAATAATAAAAAAATCAAAAAATTGTAAAATTTGATCTACAAGCACATTTTAATATATTCATCATATTAAACAGTTTGGACTTTAAAATTTTTGAAAATGTAGATTGTATTTCTTATAAAGCTTTTTCTTATAAGAAGTTTACCCTAACCACGGATGAGTCGGCGGTCAAAAAATATTGATCTGAACCAGATTCCGGTATTTATGTTCACTTGTCCCAAATTAAAAGATCAAAAATTTATAATCAATTGATTTAGAGGAGGGTTCAAATGCCTCCATATTTTTGTGCTTCCATCATGTCTCAATCTCTCTCCATCATTTTCAAAGTTCAAACAATTGATTCGAACCGCTCAACCTAACCTCTATACTAAAATATGTCTGGAGACCAAATTTTATATTTTTATGAATTTTTTTACTATTTTTTTAGATAGGTACAAAAATACTGTTTTTAGATGGTTCAAATTTACTGATTTTGTATCTATCTAAAAAAATAGTGAAAAAATTCCTAAAAATATAAAATTTGGTCTCCAAACATATTTTAGTATGGAGGTTAGGTTAAGCGGTTTGAATCGACTGTTTGAACTTTGAAAATGCTAGAGAGAGATGAAAGCATGATGAATACACAAAAACATGGAGGCATCTGAACCCTCCTCATTAATTTATTACAGGTTCATTACACAGCGTAACGTCTACTTCCCGTAAGAGAGATAAAAAAAAGGGGGAAATTTTCATGTATACCCCTCAAAAACTTAGAAATTACGAATTTCTCCCTCTAAAATTAAAATCTATTGCATTTACCCTTCTAAACTTCAAGAACTCATAGATTTATTCAAATTATATATTGTCTTTACTATTAAAATTCATTTTAAATTTATGAAATACCCATTATAACTTTTATTTAAAAAATAGAACTATGTAGCATGTTTCAGAAAAAATTCAAGTCTCCTAATTTGTTGGTTTTTGAAATTTTACTTCCAACGCTTAGAAAAATATAGCTCTCTGTGTAGAATTCAAATCCTCTCTGATACCGTAATAGGAAATCTTTTATAATTAGTGGGTCTGGATTGTTATTTTTAACTTGGCACGAATCTCAAAGTCCAATAATACTGTCTTTTATGCTAGTTCGAATCTCAAAGCAATAAAGTGAGGATAATCTTTTACAGTACAGTACAGTACCTGAGAGGATATATTTCCCTCCGTATAAGCGTGACTAAGTGGAGAAATAATCATTATATACTTGAAAACCAACGATTGAAACCGACAATCAAATATAAATGATGTGAATTCATACTGGGTCCGGATGTCCAAAAATTATTTAAAAAAAAAATGAAAGGAAAGGAAATGTGAAGAAGCATAGTCAAAGTTTTGAGGGGACAAGGGAGCTTTCTAATCAATTTTAAAATTGAAAGAGAGAAATTCATTAGCTCGAAAAGCAAGTGAAGATGCAGCATGCATGTGATTGTCAATTCCGAGCTCAACAAAGAACAAACCGAGAAGCTTCTACACGAGCTTAGACTACATCGGAAGACGATCGGATATACAATCGATGACCTAACCGGGGTAAGTCCATCCCTTTGTATGCATAGGATCCTAATGGAAGATGACCACAAGCCCACCATTGAAGCTCAACGAAGGCTCAATCCGAATCTTAAGGAGGTGGTAAAGAAGGAAATCCTCAGGCTACTTGATGCCGGCATTATCTACCCAATTTCTGACTCCAAATGGGTAAGCCCGGTTCATGTAGTTCCAAAGAAAGGAGGGACAACGGTGGTGAAGGGCGACGATGACAAGATGATCTCTACAAGGGTAGTCACCGGGTGGAGGATGTGCATCGATTACCGAAAACTCAACAATGCAACACGAAAGGATCACTTCCCTCTACCATTCGTGGATCAAATGCTCGAACGGCTAGCCAATCACACACACTTTTGCTACCTTGATGGATACAGCGGATTCTTCCAAATCCCTATACACCCCGAAGACCAAGAGAAGATGACTTTCACTTGCCCCTACGGCACGTTCGCGTACCGAAGGATGCCGTTCGGTCTATGCAATGCCCCAGCAACCTTCCAAAGAGCCATGATGGCAATTTTTTCAGATTTATTGGAAACTTCCGTGGAAGTTTTCATGGATGACTTTTCAGTTTTTGGTACTTCTTTTGATGATTGCTTATCTAACCTAATCAAAGTTTTAGAACGTTGTGAACAGGTTAATCTAGTGCTAAACTGGGAGAAATGCCACTTCATGGTGCAAACGGGGGTTGTTCTCGGCCACGTGGTGTCTTCTAAAGGCTTAGAGGTCGACAAAGCAAAGGTAGAAGTGATAGAGAAGCTGCCATATCCGACTTGCGTGAAGGATGTGAGAAGTTTTTTAGGGCATGCCGGCTTTTATCGACGGTTTATCAAGGATTTCTCTAAAATTTGTAAACCTCTTACCAATCTAACCATGAAAGATGTAGAATTTAATTTTGATAAACCTTGTGTAGATGCTTTTGATAGGATCAAAAAGGCGCTAATCTCAGCCCCCATTCTTCGACCGCCAAATTGGGAGGTGCAATTCGAGATTATGTGTGATGCAAGCGATTTCGCCGTGGGGGCCGTACTAGGACAAAGGATCGACAACAAGCCTCATGTGATATATTACGCGAGCAAGGTCCTAGATGAGGCACAAATGAATTATACAACTACGGAGAAGGAGTTCCTAGCCGTCATATTCGCTATAAACAAATTCCGGCCCTATTTGGTGGGATCCAAGGTGGTTGTGTACACCGATCATGCGGCAATCCGATACCTTATAGGCAAAAAGGATGCCAAGCCACGCCTAATCCGATGGATTCTCTTACTCCAAGAGTTCGACTTAGAGATAAAGGATAAGAAGGGAACTAAAAATTTGGTGGCGGACCATCTCTCACGCCTCACCATTGATCCTAAAGAGGAGGACATGCCCATTGATGATTCGTTCCTAGATGAGCGACTATATGCAGTTAACAATCTCGAGGCACCATGGTACGCGGATTTTGTCAACTACCTTACATGTGGTATAATACCCCCTTGTCTAACTTATCAACAACGAAAAAAATTCTTTTCAGATGCGAAAAATTACTTTTGGGACGAACCGTTGTTGTTTAAGTTAGGAGTGGATGGTATCCATAGAAAGTGCGTACCCTAAGAGGAAACCGAACGAATTCTTCATTGTTGCCACTCATCCGCCTATGGAGGACACGCTTCAACCGACAAAACCGCTGCCAAAGTTCTTCAAGCCGGGTTCTTTTGGCCCACACTCTTTCGAGACGCAAGGGAGTATGTGCTTAGGTGTGACAAATGTCAAAGAACCGGGAACATATCAAGAAGACATGAGATGCCCTTAAATGCCATACTAGAAGTCGAATTATTTGATGTTTGGGGGATTGACTTTATGGGTCCCTTTCCGAGTTCTTGCAACAACAAGTATATACTTGTAGCTGTAGATTACGTGTCAAAATGGGTAGAAGCGGTAGCTAGCCCAACCGCCGACTCCGCCGTGGTAAGAAAACTCTTTAAAAAGATTATTTTTCCTAGGTTTGGAGTACCTCGAGTGGTGATAAGTGATGGCGGATCTCATTTCATCAACCGCCAATTTGACGCTCTACTACTAAAGTATGGAGTCAAGCACAAGGTGGCCACACCATACCATCCACAAACAAGCGGCCAAGTCGAGGTGTCCAACCGTGAGATAAAGAGCATCCTCCAAAAGGTGGTCAATACATCAAGAAAGGATTGGTCACTCAAATTAGACGAATCATTGTGGGCCTACCGGACCGCTTTCAAAACACCTATAGGTATGACTCCTTTCAAACTTGTGTATGGAAAAGCATGCCATTTGCCGGTCGAGCTTGAGCATAAAGCTTATCGGGCGATAAAAACCCTAAACTTCGACATGAGGGCCGCCGGTGAGAAAAGGATCCTCAATCTACATGAATTGGAGGAATTACGCCTCAATGCGTACGAAAATGCCAAACTATACAAGGAGAAGACGAAGAAATGGCACGACAAGCGCATAATAAGGCGAGAATTTAAGGCGGGAGATACGGTTTTATTGTACAATTCAAGACTCCGACTCTTCCCGGGAAAGTTAAGATCAAGATGGACCGGGCCATACAAAGTGAAAAAGGTGTTCAACCATGGCGCAATTGAGATTTTGAGCGATAAAAGTGGACCATTCAAGGTTAATGGACATCGCCTCAAACATTTCAATTATGCAAGTCCAATAGGCGAGGAGGAAAGGTTTCGTTTAGATGATCCCCAACCTCAATAGTGAGCACGAATCATGTCGAGCTCGCGACGTAAAATTGAGCGCTTCTTGGGAGGCAACCCAAGGTTCTTTACTTTCTGCAATTTATTTTTACTAAATTTACTTACCAATTTTTATAAATTTACTTACCAATTTTTATAAATTTACAATTAACTAACATTGGAGTTTTTTTTGCCGACGAAAAATTGTGAAAATTTTCTCCAGTGCGGATGGATCACCCGCACTGCGGATGGGATGGGCCGCACCAAAGGTAAGTTTTCAATTTTTTTTAATTTTTCAGCAAATTTCTGTCGGTGCGGATGAGATGACCCGCAATGCGGGTGGGTCCATCCGCACCGGTGCGTCTCTTTAAACCGTCCCAAATCCGTTTTCTTCGCGCCCTTTCGTCTTTCCAACTATAAACCCCGATTTTCTCTCTTCTAAACCCGGAAACTTTCTCTCTATACCTATTTCTTCTTCTCCTCTCCTTTTTCCACTCTTTTTCTCTTCTCCTTCTCCCTTTCTCTTCTCCAAAGCCCAAGTTCTACTTATCTCAAGCCGTTCGAGAGGTGTTCTTCGCTAGAACTAGGTTTTCTTCGGATTTACTTGCACTTTTCACGATCTACAACAAGGTTTGATCTCTCCTTACCCTTAATTTCATTTATTTGTAGTTAGATCTGTGAAATGGTACCAAAATTCGAAGAAATCGTCCAAAATTGGTAAAACGGTGAAAATCAAACCCCGTGCGAATGGAATGACCCGCAGTGCGGGTGGGAATCCATCCGCACCAACCCTAAAAACCCTAGAAATTGGCCAAGTCCCTGATGCGGGTCAACCACCCGCAATGCGGATGGGTTTTCACCCGCACCAGGCTCGGGAAAACCATAACTTAGCCGAATTAGACCCAGTGCGGGTGAGATTACCCGCAGTGCGGATGAAAATGATCCGCACTGGCCCCCATTTATGTCAAATTCTTCGTAATTTTTAACTTTTCTTATGTTTTTATTGCAGGTAAGATGGCGCCCAGGGCATCTAAGCGTTTAAGGACCGGAAAGGGAAAGTGGCAACCAAGCAACCCATCTCTTCCATATCCACCCGCCTTGGAGTTGAACTCTAACCAACAACTCCGGAAGATTGCGCTTGAATCCCATCGGCTTCTCGAACCCTCCCGATGGATCTGCCAGTTTGCCCTTGAGCAGTTGGGGCTCACCGACACGGTTCAAATGCTCACCGGCCTCCTTGGATTGTGGGACTTCTTATGTGAAGAGGTCGACACATACCGGGCCATCACAATCGAATTCCTTTCTTCCTATGAGTTCGATCGGGCCTCTAGAACCATGAGCTTCAACCTTGGAGGGTATTATGTCTCGTTACACACCACAGAGCTGCTGGAGCTATTCGATCTCAACCGTGAGAATGTGGATCAGATGCGAACTACTCTCGGGTTCTTCCCCGATATGAATGAGCACCAATTCCGCCTATTAACAATGCATGATGTCCTCAACGATCAGCGGGCCAAGAACATCTCTCATCCGGCTATTCGTTATCTCCAACGGGTACTTTCTCATTCTCTTTTTGCCCGAGGGGAGACCGCTTCGGTCTTCAACGAGGGGGATATGACCTATATTTGCAGCATGCTTAGGCGTAACAATGGGGAGATGGAGTACATGCCACACATCACCTACAACCTGGCCAAACACATCAAAACAATTGCCAACAACATTCAACCGGGTGGTGTAGTGCGCATTGGAGGCATTGTTACCAAAATAGCTCGTGTACTTCAAATACCGACCGGAGATGATGTGGTACCGGGTTACACAGTTGTGGACCTAGAAGGGTTGGTGAGAGCACGGCTCATCCGGTACGACAATGACCAAGAGGCATGGATAAATCTGGGAGTACAAAGAATCATGCATCGCTTACCTCTCCAAACCAGCCTCGACCCGTTGAACTACGCCACATGGAAGATAGTCGATCCTCCACTTGTGCCACAAGAGCCACCGCCACCACCGCCACCGGTTATTCCCCAAGCTCAACCACAAGTCCACCCCGATGCAGCTGCACAAGGAGGAGTAACCATGCAGCAAATGTGGGAGTTAATGCAATCCATGCAAACATCGATCAACAACCTCAATCTTAACTTCAACAACCGCATGGATGCATTTGATCACCGTATGGATGATGTGGAGACCCAAGCCGCAGCAGCTTACCATTATGCCCGTAAGGGATTCATGAACACCAATCCTGAATACGAGGATGACCCACCAACACCACCATACCAAAGAAGGGCTGCTAGACGGATGGAGGCCGATTTGGCAAGACAACGGGCTGAGGCAGAAGCAGCCCGAGCTGCACAAGAAGCAGAGGCGGCTGCAGCCCAACAAGGTGATCAAGGTGACGAGGACGCGGACGAGGAGCCCGTAGATGACATGGATGCGGAGGATTGATCGCGCGCACCACCACCACCTTACTAATTCGGGACATTGTTTATTTCCATTTGCTTTTGTTTATTTTTATGCATTGGGGACAATGCTTAATTTAAGCTTGGGGGATGGGCATAACTTATCTGCATGCATGTTTATTTTTCAGAATTTTAGGATTTATAACTATGTTTTTACTTGACCTTGAGTAGGATTTGTGGTTTTGAACTTAATTGTTTGCGATTACAAATTTGTCAAGATGTTTTATGTAGTTATGAAAAATAGAGTCTTGCATAATTGGACTTAATTGTTTGAAAATGCATAAAGTGTAATTTTTTTTAATTGGCAAAAATAAAATTTTTGATAAATTTGAGTAATTGACAAAACATTAGAAATTTTAGTGCGAATTTTTATAAGTTTTTAGGAATACCCTTGGAGTGATTGGAAATAACCACATAATTTGGTGAAAAACTTTGTGGAAATAAAGGTTTACGAAAATGAAAACTTAGGGATTTAAATTTGTTTTTGAAAATACAACTTATATGTGGAAAACAAATTTAGAAAGATCGGGACATCCATAGGTATGAATTAATACCTACGGATGTGTGTATTCATGATATTTTGCAAAAATATTGAGAAATTGTTTAAAATTTTAATTTTAGAAAAGAAATTCCGCTTGCTTATGTTACGGCGACATGACGTACCTATAGCAATGAATTATTGACACTTTGCTCCGCTAGTTTGCCCGATAAAGTGACCGGGTTCGCACTAAACATGTAAGTTCGTGTCATGGAAGGGTTGAACCAAGAGCAATGCAAAATGCACTTTTGAATTAAAACGGTTGGGTATGGTTAATTACTTATAACTAACCGGTTTTGTTCTAAGGATAAAGAATTATAGTGTCATAGAATAAAAAGCAACAAAAGAAGAAAGGAATTTTGCAAATTTCAACACATGAAGTCCTCGAATTTCTAACCTAAACTTGTTCCAAGCTTGGGGGATTTTTAAAAGAATTTTCACAAAATAAGTATGAAGTTTTCAGGATGAGTTTAGATGTTCGAGGTTTACAAATTCTGAGCCTTTAAGGAAATAAAAGTTAGAGTAAGCAAATTGTGGGGTGAATCATGATTAACCAAGGGTTGAATTATTTGTAAAGATTTACACTAAGGTCTCTAACTTTTGTCAAGATCATACAAATTTTTCGAAAATTTTCTGGAAGAAATGAATACTTGATATGAGGGTTAAATTAAAGATTGAATTGTAGTCCAAGTTTAAATATTGCTTGAGGACAAGCAAAGTTCAAGCTTGGGGGATTTTGATAAGCATAAATTATATACACATTTAATCTAGGTTTTATTATAAAAACAACCCCAAATATCTTGTATTTTTAATATAAAGTGATTTAAATATACCTAGAATCAAGTTACTACGGTTGTTTGGCTTTTCATTGCAGGAAATGATGAAAAATGGCGAAAATACCCACCAGTGCGGATCAAATCACCCGCAGTGCGGGTCAGACCAGCCGCACTGAGGACTTGGTCGCATTTCCAACATCCAAGCGCTGCGCAGGAATTTTCCCGAGCCTAGTGCGGATGAAGTTCCACCCGCAGTGCGGATGAGCCCAGCCGCACTCAATACTTAGCCGATTTCAGAACATGTTTGAAAAGCAGAATCCACCCGCAGTGCGGATCAGCCATCCGCACTGTCATCCGCATTCAACTAATTTGCACAAGTTAAATAAGGAAACTTAGAGCCAATGCGGATGAGACCACACGCAGTGCGGATCGGCCATCCGCACTGGAGCCGCAGAAATGCCAAATTTACACAGTTTCAACATGGGTTCTATTTTTGGTACTTCATGGACGTGTGTTACAGTTAAATGTGGACAGGGAATCCTGGGAAACAATCTAAATATAACACCCACTAACTCCACTTCCTAGGCTCTTAATTGGACATGATCCTTGGCTATAAAAGGGGGGATCTCACATCCCTCTCTATATCATCTCTTCCCATCTCATCTCTATCTCTTCCCATTCATTCTTTCATTCTCTCTACACACATAGCGATAAATTCTGAAGTAAGGAAAGCTTTCAAGCAAGGAGAAGAAGGGTTTCCTGAGCAAGAAGTCGGCAAGATTGAGGGCTTTGATCAAATAAAGGGTGTAATCATTTCTTTATTTCATTTCTTCTTACTTTTGTCAACTTTTGTAATGGATCTCTCCATGAGGGAGTAGTTCTCTCTCTAGGGGTTTAGGTCAATGCATGAACTTGTTTAATTCTATTTTATTCGGTTATTTGTTTTTATTATGATTGTTTTATGAGATTTGATGTTAATTTCTGTGATTTAATAATTTGTGTTAATTACATAATTAGTACTTGAATTGTAGTATCCCGTTTTGAATTCGAAAGAATCAAAATTGACTGTGATCAATAGGATAGTACCAAATTATGAATGCAAATACCTTAGGTTTAGGTTAAGATTGTAACCAATTTAATCTAAGCCGGAAATATAGAAATTAAGGTTAGGAATTTGGTGAAGAACCTAATCGTGAAGTCAAACCCTAATTAGGACATCTCAATTCAAATCGGGTATTGGTATGATGGACTTAATTGCGAAGTACCAATATTTGAGGAGAGGAGAGACTAACAAGAGCTTATAGGTCTAGGTAGCTAGGGTGGGGAACTTCATTGAGAAGTTCGAGTTACCTAGGCATGTTATTAATTTACGAATGTAACCCTTAATAACATATTAGGTTAGAAACCTCATCAAATCATACATGAATTCAAACAAATACCGAATTAATAGCGTTAGCAAGGAATTGTAGACCAAAGACCCCTAGATCTCTAAATCTTGAAAGCAAACCAATTTCTTTCTTTTACTTTTATTTACAATTATTGTTTCAAACTCCTTTCTCTTGGGTATTGAACCCAACCTTAGGAATTGTTAGAACAAACCCCCCAATTTACTTTTATTGCACTTTACTTTATTTTATTTTCTGAAATTTATTACTAAAGTTTGAACTAAGTTTTTATCGTACTCCCTGTGGATCGATACCTAAAATACTACTTTGATAGAATTGTGCACTTGCAATTTAACTCAAACGCGTGTTAAAGGTTTAAAAGGTACATCTTATTGTACTGAAACTTTGTGCATACGCTTTTGCGCGCATCAAGTTCAAACGGTTGATTCAAACCGTTTTATATTTTCAAAGTTCAAACGGTTGATTCAAACCGTTTAACATGATGTATATATTAAAATGTGCTTACATATCAAATTTTACATTTTTTTTTGAGTTTTTTTACTATTTATTAAGATGGGTACAAAAATTCAATGGTCTGAAAACAACGATTTTGTAAAATACTTAATAAATAATAAAAAATTCAAAAAATTGTAAAATTTGATATGCAAGCACATTTTAATATATTCATCATATTAAACAGTTTGAATTGGCTGTTTGGACTTTAAAATTTTTGAAAATGTAGATTGTATTTCTTATAAAGCTTTTTCTTATAAGAAGTTTACCCTAACCACGGATGAGTCGGCGGTCAAAAAATATTGATCTGAACCAGATTCCGGTATTTATGTTCACTTGTCCCAAATCAAAAGATCAAAATTTATAATCAATTGATTTAGATGAGGGTTCAAATGCCTCCATGTTTTTGTGTATTCATCATGCCTTCATCTCTCTCTAGCATTTTCAAAGTTCAAACAGTCGATTCAAACCGCTTAATCTAACCTCCATACTAAAATATGTTTGGAGACCAAATTTTATATTTTTATTAATTTTTTCACTATTTTTTTAGATAGGTACAAAAATACTGTTTTTAGATGGTTCAAATTTACTGATTTTGTACCTATCTAAAAAAATAGTGAAAAAATTCCTAAAAATATAAAATTTGGTCTCCAAACATATTTTAGTATGGAGGTTAGGTTAAGCGGTTTGAATCGACTGTTTGAACTTTGAAAATGCTAGAGAGAGATGAAGGCATGATGAATACACAAAAACATGGAGGCATCTGAACCCTCCTCATTAATTTATTACAGGTTCATTACACAGCGTAACGTCTACTTCCCGTAAGAGAGATAAAAAAAAGGGGGAAATTTTCATGTATACCCCTCAAAAACTTAGAAATTACGAATTTCTCCCTCTAAAATTAAAATCTATTACATATACCCTTCTAAACTTCAAGAACTCATAGATTTATTCAAATTATATATTGTCTTTACTATTAAAATTCATTTTAAATTTATGAAATACCCATTATAACTTTTATTTAAAAAATAGAACTATGTAGCATGTTTCAGAAAAAATTCAAGTCTCCTAATTTGTTGGTTTTTGAAATTTTACTTCCAACGCTTAGAAAAATATAGCTCTCTGTGTAGAATTCAAATCCTCTCTGATACCGTAATAGGAAATCTTTTATAATTAGTGGGTCTGGATTGTTATTTTTAACTTGGCACGAATCTCAAAGTCCAATAATACTGTCTTTTATGCTAGTTCGAATCTCAAAACAATAAAGTGAGGATAATCTTTTACAGTACAGTACAGTACCTGAGAGGATATATTTCCCTCCGTATAAGCGTGACTAAGTGGAGAAATAATCATTATATACTTGAAAACCAACGATTGAAACCGACAATCAAATATAAATGATGTGAATTCATACTGGGTCCGGATGTCCAAAAATTATTTGAAAAAAAAATGAAAGGAAAGGAAATGTGAAGAAGCATAGTCAAAGTTTTGAGGGGACAAGGGAGCTTTCTAATCAATTTTAAAATTGAAAGAGAGAAATTCATTAGCTCGAAAAGCAAGTGAAGATGCAGCATGCATGTGATGCATGTGGTTTGGTGTCGTGAACAAACTGCTTAAGCTTTGGTTTTTGTTTGGATGCTGTTACCTTCATCACTTATAGCGGTGAGCCCCAAAACCACACCCACAAGTAACATTTTAATTTTGTTCTTCACAAATAAGAAAGATGAAAGCAACACTTAAATTAATGTTTTGTATTACAAACGAAATTGTTTTAGATTTTTCTTCTCTTTTCATTTCCAAAAGAAGAAATTTCTTGTCTTCTAAACCATGCACCTTAGTACGTACTACTGTCAGCTTTAATTTAGGATTAGAGACATCTTTTTGTGATGGGATATATATATATATATATATATATATATATATAGAGAGAGAGAGAGAGAGAGAGATGGGTTACGGTGAGTTGAGAAGTAAAGTAACTATTTTATTTCACACTCATATTTTGCGATTTTAAAGTTCGAAACATCGATCTGAATCGTTCATTTTGTTCTTTATATTGAAATGTGCTTAGAGACCAAATTTTACATTTTTTGGAATTTTTTTACTATTTATTAAGTAATTTTGAAAGTCGCTAATTTGATGGTTCAAAAAATTTTATTGTTTTTACTGTTTGTAGCAAAACAGCAATTTTCAAAAATACTTAATAAATAGTAAACAAATTCCAAAAAAATATAAAATTTGGTCTTCAAGCACATTTCAATATGGATTAAATATTTAACGGTTCGGATCGGTCATTTGAACTTTCAAAATAAAAATACAGCATGAAGTAGAAATGTGTTTTACTTCGCAACTCACCGTAGCTCATCTCATATATATATATATATATATATATATATATATATATGCTTTTATTTTTGCTTGATATCTCAAGCATTTGATAAGTTCAGGAAAATTAGAAAAGGCCGCCCAAAAGTATCTTCTGTTCCTTTTGTACCTTTTCTTGGAAGTATATCCTAAGTATCCATTTTATTGGAGCTTCTCTTTCACTATATGATAAATAAGGTAATGTAGATTAACAAGCAGAGCAAGTTTGGTTGTTGGAGCCTTGGAGGTGCCAAAAATGCACAGTAGAAAATATTTAATATCACAGCTCTCTTCCAACTTTCATGGGGTAGATGCTCATAATTAGGCTGCGGCTAAGGCCATTTGAATTTTCATTTGCTACCCCACACATTAATTTTTGATTCAATGCTTTGAGTAAAGAAATAGCCAAACCACAGTTGGTGCCTTTCACAGATCACTTCCAAACTCCAATTATTGGTGTATTTGATGTTTCATCCAATTTAATTTGACTATTTTGTTGACCTATACATGCCCTTAAAATATGGTGAAATATCAAGTCATAGATGCATAGTATATGACATGTCAAACCTCTATTCCTGTGTTAAATCAATCAAATCTAATCATGAAAAGTTATATATATAATAGTATTAGCAATAGGATCATCATCCATGACATTTTCCTAATTCATACCAGTGAACTTCTTTTCACACTCCAAATTAAACCATCAATTTTTTTTTTTTTTTTAGGGAGAAAAATAAAGTCTAGCTAGCCCTTTTTTTTATTGTTGTTAAAGTAATAACTTCATGAAGTTCAGAAAATAGAGACCAAAAAGCAACATCAAGTTTTTGTATTACAATTTACAAATATGTATGGAAACTTTTTTTGTCATATTACTTTAAAGAACTTGTTTAATAACCCTAAACTTTGTTATAATCACATAAATTTCATCTTTAAACCGCTTCAAAAATTAGGTTCATAATTTGTGGCAAAAGCATGTAAACAGGCAGCCATAACGCCTCTAGTGCCTTCCTAATCACCATTAACTAACTCAATTGAATTTTGCCGCAATCAAACAAGCCACCACCAAAACCATTATGTACCACTTGCAATACATATAGTGTGCTAGGAGCCATTTGACATGTTACCAATAGAGCCAGCACTGTACTGGTAAAATGTTTAGATGCTAGCTAGCTAGTCTGTTTGGTATTCTCCACCATTGTGTTTGATTTTGATATCCTATTTGAAGTTAGAGTTATTATTCTGTTGATATCTCTATCCAAACTCCAAAGGCTCTGGCACATAAACAGAGCAATTATTTTATTTTTAGAAAATAAAAGATCTATGTTTCAGCAAAATATATCAATTATTTTTTTTTCCCTCCAAAAATAGCAAGGATCGAGCCAAAGTTTCAGTTCAGACATGAGTTCATCGAAACTTTGGTTCAGTCTCCCCCCTTTCACACCACCACACCACGTACTACACAAGATTTCAAAAACTGGATGAATCAAGCTAACTCTTCGGTCACCCTCATATCCGAGTTTCAAAAATCGTTCAACTCCATATACGGGTTTCAAAAGCTGAGTGGAGCGAAACAAAGTTTCGGTTACCCTCCATATTCAGATTTTTTGTAGTTCAAAACGAGTGTTGGTGCAAAAATTTCTGTCACCCTTTTTTAGTATCAATATATCTGTCGGCATTTTGCCGCCAACCATAAAAAAGAAAAAAATATTCGGTCGCCCTATGTATGGACCGAAAAGGAATAAGCTCCAACAGTTTGTCCAGTACCCAAATATTAAACAAAATAATACTGAATAATAGTTTTCTTGAAATTTTCAATCAATGTATAGTTGTATACTATACACATTTGATTAATTTTTGAACAAAGAAGACCCAAAACCAACATGACCTAATTCAGCAACAAAATGGGAAGAGAATACGGTTTACTGATACCTTTTTCCGGTCAGACGGGTAACAACTAACAAGTGGTCTGACCGGTACCGAACTGAAGTCAAATGTCGTCGGTATAACAATTAAACGTACATTACAAGGCAATTTGAATTGATAGAAAGCCACGTAAGAGTTAGCCACAAGGTTTATTTACTAACTCTAATTAGTATCACATGTCTACCTCTAACCTGGCAATTGGGCACTATGTAACACAATAGGTCTCCTTCTTTGATATGATTTTGTTTCCTCTCTCCACATTCCATGCCTCCACTTGGCATCTCTCAACAATAAGGAGCAAAAATGGAAAATACATCTTATGAAAAGTGAAAGAACTGTCGAGGAAATATATATATAACACGGTGTAGAAGAAGAAGAAATGCTAGCCTACGAACCTTTTCACCAAAAAAAAAAAAGAATCTAAAATAATACCGCCATAAAGAATCCTAAGCTTTTTCTTATAGTACAGAGAAATAAAATATTATGATAATTTCAATTTTTCAACTGGATAACTAAAGAAAAAAAAAGAATGTACGAAAAACACAGAAATAGGTGGAGGCAAGGTGGTGGCGACCTGAATGAGCCCCCACCTTCGTTTGATCGCTCTCTCTCTCTCTCTCTTCCCAATTTCAACGCAAGATCTCTGCAAAGATCCTTGAAAAGGAAAGGTGATATAAAAGAGGGGCTCTTGTGCCTTTGACCTAGCTCTCTTTCTTATAAAACCCTGTCTTCTATTTCTGTGGCTAACTATGAAAGGTAATTTATCCAATTAACAACACAATTCACAAACAGCACGTATTCCCTTTTTCTTGTCATTTGTCATTGCTCCTTTTCCATAAATGTAATCATAAGACATGGTCCCTCTGATTATAATTGATAGGGTTTGTACTTGTTTATCCATTTGTGTCGGATCAAAATTACTGTCACCCCAGCAGGGGTAAAACAAAACAAAATTGTTATGCACATATTTACACCATACATGTTCTTACCTTCTTATGTCTAACTAATCACATGATTAATCATACCATATTTGCAAATCTCAGAATTACAATTCAGTCAAATTAAAAAAAAAAACAACAACAAGGAATAGAAAGGAAAGGAGAAGACCTTTTTTATATCAAAATTAACATTAACATGCTTAAGCTTCTACATGCATAATGTCCTCTTGCATACTTACATTACTTGCATGAAAACAATATACAAAAAGCCAGCAAGAGGTCCTACTAAAACTCTTTAACCTCTCTTAAGCCTATACATTGAGCCACTCAATCTCTCTCTCTCTCTCAGATTCTGTTCATGGACTTCTATTGGACTCATACTCTTCCTTGCTACTAACTTCCTCTGCATTTTCATCAGAATTATCTGTTACACAACTCGAACTTGACAAGGGCGGAGGTGTGCCGGGCCTTTCCACCACTGCTTGGTCCATGAATTCCATGTCCACCTGGCTATTTCTTTTCTTTTTGAAAATTCGACAAAGAACCCAATTTGTCGACGTAACCATACAATCCTGAAGAATTTACAAATTCATAATTCTGTAAGCATTAATCAAGAAGGGGATAAACCACATAACAACTTGTATAAACAAATAATAACTATTTGACCGTTGTCATAAACAAATAATAACTATTTGACCGTGGTTCAGTTCAGGACTAGTCAAATTACCAAATATTAACAAATGGTACCGATATTGATGTGGCGTCTATTGCCTACTGGTACATTGTAGTTACCACAGATCAGGTAAATACTACTGGTACAATAAACCTAAGAAACATAGAAGATGTAATTAAAATGAATCATACATTTGCAAGACGGTACTCGTGCATGACCCAGTCAGTACGGGTTCCTCTAGGAGGCTTCCCTTGATAGAAAACCAGGGTTTTCTTAAACCCTATTATTTGGTTATTTCTCGAACCAATTATAGGCTTATCTTTGCCTGAGGCTTTCCAGTAACCGGATCCGGATCTTGTTGCTCTGTTTGATCGAGACCCGTTATGGTACTTGGCCTCTCTTTGGTTGAAGAAATATCTCTCCCCTTCACTTGCACCTACAAGTTGGTTAAAACAATTCAATTTAATTATATATATCAATTTTGTATTAATTGGAGAATGTTACAATTAGCTACCAAAACAGTCACATATATAGCAAAAGAGAGAAGTAATTAATTACCAGGTATATCTGAAGGGTTATGCCTAAGAAAATCAATCTCTGGTATAATACCAGCCGGTACGGGGTACGACAAGACCTTCCTCTTTAGATACAGAGAAAGCAATTCTTCATCCGTTGGGTGAAATCTGAATCCAGGAGGCAACCTTATAACACTTGAATTGGATCTCTCCATTCGCATGAAAGAGTACACAGAAGTGAGAAATTGAAGGCGAAACAAAACCTCTATTATTTATGGTTGGAGATGCGATGGCAAGAGATTAGCCATGAAGTGGATCTTTGCATGGGAGAGTGGGGAGAGAGAAGCATGTACACGGGAGGGATTTATAGCAAGAGAGGTTGCGGAGATAACAGGTTTTCTTGAGAGAGACTCAAGCTTTGTGTGTGCCTCTTGCCTTGTTCTTTCACGCATTTTAATTTTAACAAACAAGTGGTGAAGGGTGCTTGTCACAATGTCATCTCATTGTGTGTGGTTATCTCTCCCCAAAAGCAAAAGGAAAATTTGTGTACGGGAATAAGGAAAGCGGCCTTTTTGCGAAATGGTCTCCGAACAGGATTACACTTTTGTTTCTCAACCTAAATTCTCTGATTCCTGTGCTCTGTAACAGAAGCAGTTGCTTATCTACGACTTACGGGACCCACCAGTTTACAAACCTCGAATGCAATCTGGGGGACCCGCATGTCGGATATTCAAGACACCCTTTTTACCGAGCTATATGTAACAGGAGAATCCCGAGCTTTTATGCCCTTTGCTTTGCCGCAGGATTGTTTATTTTTATTTTTTGAAAGAGTAAATTCTTTATCTAAAAAATAATAAAGAATAAATGTAATGCGGCTGCTTTGGATCTGACTTGCTTTGAGTCTGGTCGAAAAAAAAGAAAGAAAGATGAAATTAGTATAATAGATTGAATTTTTGGTTATATTCGGCAACAAGGCTTTAGTCTTCTTTGAGGGGCTTTAGCTTTTTGAGTTATTTAAGTTAGTCGAATAATAATTTTTTAGACAAATTTAGAGCATTTTTTTAAGTTTTTTTAGAGCAAATTTTTAAGCCAATAAAAACTCTCCTTAGCACCTTTATACACTTTAAGCTTTATTAATCTAAGTCTTTGTTAGACGAACGTGTACAATTAGTCAGGGCAGGAAAAAAAAATATTAAATCAGATTTAAATTCATTAAGTACTCGATAAAAATAATGTTTTAACTTGTATTTTCTTATACTCTGATTTGTAATTTTTGATTCTCTAATATATAATTCTAATTATTAATTATAATTTAAGAAATTTATTTTAATTTTAATTCTAAATTCAACTGGAATTATAAATCAAATATTATGAGAACAGCAAAAAGAATTTTAGAGCAAAACCGATCCGAACATCTCATTCTCCACTAAAACTTAAAATTCAGAAAAATAGCTACCCCTCGGGACTACATGGGTCTGCCCTGCGATCAGCCAAACTTTGATGTAAGGAGGGAATTCATTCTTATAAACTATGTAATTATCTTCTATTGTCATTGAAATCGAGAAACAGGAGTTCAATTTGTGAGAGAAAAGAGGTGAGAGGACCGAAATTTTTTTAATTACCATCTTAATATTTCAAAATTCTGATTTTATTATTGATTTTTTACAAAATTGATGACTCATTACGTGCATATTTTGGTCATGCGCAAATTAGTATTGTGCATGATTTTCTACCGTATTCAATTCAATTTTTACTCACTTTAACATGCATAACACCAATCTGCGTATGACTTCTTAGTCATACGCAGAATCATGATGCACACATGATAACATATGAAATTTGCAGAAATTAATGATAAAATCAGAATTTTGAAATATTAAGATGGTAATTAAAAATATTTCGGATGAGAGGAAGGCAGGTAATAACAACACGGAATGAAGAAGTATTTATTGCATATCTATTATTTTCATGTAATTTTTTCGTACGATTTAGCACTTAAAATTTTCAATTTGATGAATTAGGTTAGGCACTGCAATGCAATTGCAACGCATTAATGTAATATATTATATTGAGTAGGTTGTAAAACTTTTTCTTAATTTCAATACAAATGTCAGTAGGTTTCTTAATTGCTAACCGACCTTCAAAATTATTATTATGACATTTTGTAGCAAAAAGAAAAAAAAAAAAATCATGACCATGAAATATCTTTTATAATTTAAGTAGCTGTAAATATGGAATTTCATTTGTAAAAATGTTAAAAGCATCACATGTCATGAATATTTTTTTTCTTAATCTAACTTATAAAGTCTTGATGTGAAAATAAAATTATGTATTTTTTATTCAACAAAGTTTTCACTCGATAGATTCACATGGATATGACACAAAGGTTGAATTTGTCGAAAACAACTACAATTTTAAAACCTCAAAAATAATTTGACTAAATTGGATGATGTAAAAGATAAGCTGAATCGGTTCTTCTCCTAATTTGGATAATTGACATTGTCGTATAATTAATACAATAAATGGTTTCCGTATACTTTTTGATTCGTAAAAGCTGGAAATATTACCATATTTCACGGTTGTGCTCTGTCAAATTTTAGAATACATGGAAAAAAATGAAACATTGCTTAACATATTTATAAGCATTATTCATATTAATTTTTGAAGTGAACTTAGCTTAATTTGTATCTGCTTTAAATTAATAAAGCTAACTCGGGTGAAAGGATCGGATACAAAAATTAATTATATTCATATTCATATTCATCGAACAAATATATACATATACAAAGCTAACTTTACGGGTAAAAATATGATGGAGGCATTACAAAGTTACATAGAGAAAAGAGTTCACTCTACGGAAAAAATATGGTGGAAACCGATATAAACAGATATAAAACTAACTCTACGGGTGAAAAAAATAATTATATTCATATTCATATTCATATTCATCAAACAAATACAGACATATACAGACAGATACAAAACTAATTCTACGGATGAAAATATGATGGAGGCATTACAAAATAATGTAAAGTTAGCTTTGTAATTATATTCATATATATATTCATATTCATCGGATATAGATATAGAGATAGTGATCATATATATGATCACCCGTAGCTTTGTATATGTATTCATATTCATCAGAAAAACACACACAGAGAAATAAGAGAGAGTCATGAGTAAGCCCGTTAGTGATATATATTTTTTAAATTAAATATTAAGTGCGCTTAAATAATCAACGGCTAAAAGAAGTGAAAGGATACATTATCAAAAGGTGCAACGGTATAAAACTGAATTGTTTACAGTTCATTAACATCCGATTATCAATTCATATTCATTCTTTAATTAGATATATATGTTTTCAGTTTAGACCTTACAAATATTACAAATGAAGATTTTTATGCAAATATATTGAACTGGAGTTTTGAGTTTTTAGAACAAAGTTCCAACACTTTTATATTTTTAGAATAAAGTTCCAACAATTTTATATTTATGTAAATTTTGATCAGACGGTCCGAATCAAAATTTAAAATTTGGATTACTTTAGGGGAACCGAATTTGTTAAACATATGGGAAAAAAATGGAATTAAGAGGGAAACATGATAAACATAATCAAATCATGCATAATGTGTTTTGCAAATTAGAGCACAGATAATCTAGAATCTGTAAATGCAAAAAAAAATAACAATTGAATTTAAATCTTACCATTCTAAAGTGATGACATTGTTAGGCGGAAGCGTAAATAGTGATTATCAATGGTTTTTCTCAGACGTAATGATGGAGATCTTAGATGTTTTTTTTTACTTCTCTCTTTCAGTAAAATAAGTGGACGAAAAATTTTCAAGATAGAATGCATCCAAATAAGAAAAAAAGATAATTTTTAATAACTCTGAGACAACTTTGAGGCCAGTATATTTATAAATAACAATCTGAATTTTTTCATCAAAAATTTAGATACCTTTTCATTAATTATGTAAATGAAATTGGTGCACAATAATAACATAGACCACATAATAATACTGTAAGAAGAGCAATGTGCTTGAAAACTTGTTAGTACAATATGGCCTTTTTGAATTTAGATCCAGTGAAGTGACTCAATTTTAAAATTTTAAATCGGGACTGTCCTATTTGAATCTGCGACAATCCATTCAAATTGGAGCGCGCACATCCCGAACAATGTATCTGAATCTCGAGATAATCTCGAGTGACGAACTTGAATCAGATGGTCCTGATTCAAAATCCAAAAATTGTGTTACTTTAGGGGATCCAGACCCGGCCTTTTCACTCTCACGAGTTTTGCCGTATTGTAGAGAGAGAATTGGGTTAAATAGCGTAGAAGCCCGTGTGGAGGAAGGATTCGTTTTCCATTTTTGATATGAAGTACGCCAGTCGCTTTCTTTAAAAAAAAACAATTACCGATTTTTTTTGGCAACCATTTCATTAAAAAAAAACAAGCAAATTTGCCACAGCTTTCGGAACTTTCCAGTTTTTTTTTTTTTTTTTCAATTTCTTTAGTTCAATTGGAATTGGAAGCGCAGCTTATAGCTTTGTTCCTCGTAAAAAAATGATTTTTTTTTTAAAAACCTATGTTAATTATGTTTATTATTATTTTAACAGATGGTAACTAAAAAAAAAAAAAGGTAGGATTCGGTTTAAGAAAATGTGTAAGGAACCTTTTTTTTTTCTTTAGTTTACGTATAGGGTTTAAATGGCTTTTTTTTAATGTCTTATACGTATATTATATTTTTATTTTTGAAAAAACTTTAAATAGTCGATTCAAATTGCTCAATATGATCTTTATATTAAAATGTGTTTGGAGACAAATTTTTTTTTAATTTTAAACATGTATGATTATAAAAATATTGTTATCAAATCTATACCAATATTTTTATATTTGGTATAGATTAGATAACAATATTTTTATAATCATACATGTTTAAAATTAGTTTTATATGTACTATGTAACCTTACTTATACCATATCGTTACCATTAAAGGATTATATGATTTATATGATTATAAAAATAAATAAATGAATTAAAACGAAACAAAAATCTTGAGTGTTAGAATTCTGAAAAATAATTTCACTGTGGCACTGTTACGGTGAAGGATGAAAACATGTCATAAATTTATAAATCTTAAATCTAAACTCTCCACTCTTCACCGTGACAGTGCTATGGTGGAACTGTCTTTCCGAATATCCACACCAAAAGTGCTTGTTTAGTTTAAATAGATTTGTTTAACAAATCTATATCGATAGATACTCAAGCAATTAGTTTAACAAATCTAATTATTTTATTTGTATATTTATATGTTTCTACAAATATTATTTTAAATAGTTAATTAATTTGTTTTAATATCGAACACAAAGCTGATGGAAAAAAATAAAAAATAAAAAAGGCTTCATTAACATCATGCGCGCTCGGAAGAGAAAATGTTGGAGATATATATAATTTTACTCCATTTCTGACTCTGTAGATAATGGCGAAGCCACACTCAACTTGAATTTTGAAAAATTATATAAAACAGTTGAGTGACTCAAGCATGGATAGGTAACTGTTTATTTTTTAATTTTGAAAATTAATCACCATTCTCGTTTATAGTAGGTTTGAATATGGATTTTGTCTTCTCTCTTTTTTTTTTTTTTGAATTTGAATTTTGTCTATTCTGTACTGAGCCTCAACTCTTGATGAAATTGGCTGAAACGCTCCAGCTTTGGCCGAGTTAACATATTTTGGTAATAACACGGAGAGAGAGAGAGAGAGAGAAGAGAGGATTTGTTTTACAGTGAATCTATTATTTATTTGCAAAAAAATAGATCAAATTCTTTTACAAAGAAATGGACCGAACTTTAATATAAAATATTAAATTATTTTATGAGTTTCAACTATTCAAATATGATCAACATTTTAAAGAAAAAATAATTTTACTGTGTTTTAAAATAAAATTTAATACTTTAATTATTTAGATTAATTTTGTTGTCTTAATTTAATTATGTAACAATAAGATCGAATTACCAATTTGATTCGATCAATTCTTACTAATTATGTTTCCGATAAACAATAATAATAATAATAATAATAATAATAATAATAATAATAATAATAATAATAATAATAATAATAATACCAATAAAAAATTAAAAACATTCTAAAATCTATCGGATTGGTTTTAAATAACAAATTCAAACCGTTTAAATCCTTCTAGCTTATGACTGATGCGTCTACATGTTAAATTTTTAAACTTTTAAATTGATTTAGTATAAAGTCAAGCGGTCAAAAATTAAAAGGTTTATAAGTTAATTTTAATGTATTCATTTGTTAGACGTCTTTTAACCACTTGTCACTATTCAATGATTTTGTAAAATTTTAAAATTTTTGTATGTAGACACATTACTCGTAAGGTAGAAAATCTTCAATGATTTAAATTTATCATTTGAAGTTATTATGATAGGTTTTAGAGTTGAGTTAATATGAGAACTTAATAGACTTAGAAACACCCTAGTTCTAGTTCTACTCTATATTTGATGTCTATTCAGGGGCAGACGCACGATTTCTATCAGGGAGGGCAGGAATCAAATAAAATAGCTTATCGGATTCGAATTCATTAACTAATCCGATACTAGATAAAAAAAATATATCAACATAATAAGAAACAATAAAAATAATAGTCTTACATAATAAAAAAAACAACAAAGTTGGTTCGGATCTGTAAATTTCTTTAAATTTTTTATAAAAACAAAAAGAAATTTAAATAAAAATGCTTTTGAACTGATCTGAGGAGCTTTCCAATTTCTCATTAAACAAAGTGATATTAAATCTGTATTTTCTCACTTAATTTTAAAATTCAGATGAAAGCAGCTGCTCCTATAACTGTGTGTGGGTCCGCCCCTATGTCTATTTAGAATACAGGATTACGATATAAAAAGACTGGGCTGTTACTTTCTTAGACTTTTAATAAAAAAAAAAAAAAACTTTCTTAGACAGCCTTTTTTATCAATATATATATATATATAGAGTTAGGCTGGGTGCTATGGATAGCATAGTGGCCTCTATGCTACGGCTCAATATTCGAGTTTTCGAAATCCAAATGGTCGATCCGAACCGTTCATCTTATTCTCCATATTAATATCTGCTTGGAGACCAAATTTTACATTTTTCTGATTTTTTTTACTATTTATTAACTATTTTACAAAATTGTTGATCCAACGGTGACTGCACAAAACAGTAAAACCGTTGGATTAGCGATTTTCAAAGTGGCTTAATAAATAGTAAAAAAAATTCAGAAAATTATAAAATTTGATCTCCAAGCAGATATTAATATGGAGAATAAGATGAACGGTTCGGATCGACCGTTTGAATTTCGAAAACTCGAATATTGAGCCGTAGCATAGAGGCCACTATGCTATCCATAGCACCCCAGCCTAACTCTCTCTCTCTCTCTATATATATATATATATGTATATATATATATATATATATATAGGTACGTTTTGAGTTCGTTTCAGATTAAAACCGACGACTCAGATGTCATTCTACACGCTCAGTATTGCACTGGATCAGAATTCTGATTTTACAGAGGAGGTAAGGTTGAGGTGGGACCCAAGTGTCCCCCGCGAGGGAGACAAAGAGAAGGATGCCAAAATACGGCCACAACCCAAAAAGATCTTTTCCAAATACTTGATAAAAAAAAAAAAGGAATTTTATTCGGTCAAGCAAGCGAGAGTTGGAAAAACCGAACCATCCAAAATGTCAAATTTGCCCCCACGATGGCTAAATGTCATTCCCAAATGAATTCTTTTTAATTCCGTCCTTTTCCAAGACAATAAGAATTTTAAATCCATAAACCGTATTTATGCCTAAAGACATGCAGTATGCAGACACTCTTTTTGACCGCATACTGCTGCATTTTTCTGTAGAAACAAGTTTATTACATATAAATTTTTAGTCAGAAGAGAGAGTTGGAATAAGAATAATTAAGAGTAATTTAGACAACTATTGTTAAAAAATAAGAAATATAAGCTGAAATAAGAACATAAGCTAGAATAAATTTGTAGTCAGAAGAGAGAAATATAAGCTGAATAAAAATAATTAAGAATAATTTTGACAACTATGTTTAAAAAATAAGAAATATAAGTTAGAATAAATTTGTAGTAAGAAGAGAGAAATATAAGCTGGAATAAGAATAATTTAGACAACTATGTTAAAAAATGAGAAATATAAGCTGGAATAAGAATATAAGCTCGAATAAATTTGTAGTCAGAAGAGAGAAATATAAGATGGAATAAGAATAATTAAGAGTAATTTGGACAACTATGTTAAAAAATAATAAAATTATCTAACGTGGTTCTAAATAAAAAATAGTAGTGAGTTCAAATAGATCTAGAGTAGATATTTGTCTACCTCTGAAATTAGAAAAAAAAAAAAAAACTAATTCAATGATATTTTATAGTTGTACATACTCTTGAATGTAATTCACGATCCAGTAGAAGAATATTGTGTAAAAAGAAAGTCAGCACATCGTAATTTGCGGAAAGAAAAAAAAAAGATGCAATTCAGTCCGCTACTTCGCTTAGAAGAATCGTTATTCGTTAGAAGAAAAATGAGGTCCGCTATTCCGCTATTATTTAGAGAAAAAATAATAATTTGCATTACAAGAAAAAAAAGAAGAAGACAATTTGCATGTTGTGCCACCACTAGTTAGAGGAGAGAAAAAGGACGGTTTGTATTGCCACCCCTTGTTTCGCTCAAACCAATATTTATTGAATTTAATTCGTTAATATGTTAATTTGGTATCGTCATCATGCTCCGACGATAACCAGATTTACTCACTGTCGTGCTCCAACTGAAATATAGCTTTACACTCCGAGCTCCAACGATATCATACTTTCGACTCTGGTCGTCTCCGCTCGGTCTTGGTTCCTCCCCTCTCTCTCATTCTCTTCTTCGCTAGATAAAGTAATACCGAAAGAGAGAAGGTGTTGTGTCGGAAATGAATTCCACAAGGAGTGAAAATGATGGGTATCTTTTAAATTATAGAAAAAAGAACATTTTTTCATGGAGAAAAAGGTCATTTCAAATGCAGACCCCATGATATATAACGTGCAGGTGAGTAGACTTTGAAGTAGGCATTGCCATGCAAATAGCTTTGCCATTCCGTAGGAGAAGGGGAACCACTTTAAAAGTTAATTGTATATTTTTTTAAGGTTAAAAGTTTATTGTATTTCATAAATTATTAGATACAAATGAAGTATACTTACTATTCCATACCGTCTATTCTGTATTTACTGTATTTCATGGTTTACCATTGCAAACCATAAAATTGAAGAGTTGAAATTCATTATTTTTTTAATTCACTAATTTTAACAATTATTAAAAATAATAATAATAATATTTTGCCATTGTTTGTGCAGATTTTTTAACCGTATATATATCATTTGAAATTTGGTCTAAATTTAATAGTTATATTATCTATACATTATAATATGAGAAAAGGTTCCCGTTCATTATCTTTTGTCCACCATCTGCCCACTGCATTATTCAGTTTTCACTTTTTAACGGTTTTTAATGGTCTCCTCTACTCTATTTAAACATGTCTAACTTTTCAAATTTCATTTCTCAAATTTTCGATCAAATTTTGTTTTTTGAATTTCTCTCTCTCTCTTTCTTTTCTCCTTGCTCACTATCTCCCGCAACCCTACCTAAACTTCAAGATCCCAACCTTTTCTCTGTCAGATCTACTCTTGATCTCTCCATTACTCAACTTCTCTGCCTTGCTCAAGTATCCCGTGCTACTCTAATCAACCTCGCCCTCGACATCGCCGGAGGCAGTGGATCACTGGCCTCAGCGCTCTGCCATGCTTCGAACACTACTGTTTTGATGATCAGCAGCGCCAAACGGGCGGCAGTGACGAAGTACAAGCGTACTACTCGTTGGCGCTTTCTTCTCTAAGAGAGGCGACGGAGTACGAGAGTACGAGCGTACGACGATCTAAGAGAGGCGATCCGGAGGAGCGATCTAGTGGAGAGAGATGATAGTGAGGCGATTTAGAGAAGAGAGATAAAGGCGAGGCTATCTGGAGCATAATCAGATTATTTTATAGTATTTACTTTGTAGTTTTACAATATGCATATTGTGGTTTTATAGTATTCAAAACAACTTGTCTATTTACTAATCGATTTAAGTTTCGTTCCTTCTATTGATTTGAATTGATAATCATGATTTCTTTGCTCCTATTGAAATTTCATTTGAATTGATGTAGTCTCAGGCGTGTATGCATTATATGAATATTGATTTGAATTTTAATTGTATCATTTACTGTTTAATAACGGATCTCGCATTATCTGATGGTCTGATTTGAAATGCATAGTTCATTTTCTTTTTCTTTATGTCGTTGTTTTAAATTGTATGATGTACGGAATTACATGATTCTATATTTTGTTTTACAGTATTCGATTTCACATTTGAAAGAAGAACACGACAGGATTTTGTCGCCTTTGAAGTAGTCAATTAACATATACCACTTTATTCTCTCCGACGGACTTCTCCGGCATCTTTCTTAGATTCTAATGCAGAGAGACGATCTAAGAGAGGTAATCTGGAGGAGCGATTTGGTGGAGCGAGGCAATCTGGAGCATATTCGGGTTGTTTTATAGTATTCACCTTGTAGTTTTACAATATGTATCTTGTGATTTTACAGTATTCAAAACAGCTTATTTATTTTACAGTTGAACATATGGTGTTGAACTGATGTGCTTTGTTGAGCAATTGTGTTATAGTTTGAATCGTTATATTTGTAGTGAAGATGTGTTAGTTTACAGTATTGAGCTATTGTTATTTTTATTTTTTTTGTGTTTTTATTTTGAATGTTCTGGATTTATAGTTTAGATATAGCAATTTTACAGTATTGATTTTTGTTTTCACAGTTTTGGTCGACTATTTTATAATATTTTAATTTTATTTTTAACATTTTTTTTATCGTTTTCATCTGCTAATTTTATAATTTGGTAAATTTTTTTTTTTTTGCCTTTTGTTTTCACAGTTTAACTTGATAATTTTACAGTATTCATTATTTTGCCTTTTTATTACGTTTTTTGTCAAAACAACTGCTAATAACTAACATTAACTGCCAATAACTTTCTATAATTGCAACTTCCAAAAATATAGTTTGAAAGTACATTTTTTTTGTCATGTTGTGGAAGTTGCAATATGTTTCTAACTATCATGGGATCACTTCAAATAGTTGCTGGATGTTTTGTAATTAACTGATATATTTTATGTGATATATTGTATAATTATACAGCATGTAGAAGTAGTTTTACAGTATTTGCACAAGTTAAATCTATGGACAAATAGTGAACAAAAGTCTGTAAACAATTAGATGCTTCCAAATTTACTATAAAAAAATATAATTTCATAATTAAATGCCTTTCAATGACAGTTACTCCAACTGAACACCAAAACAATACTTGGTAGCTCTTTTAATTGTTGGTTCTTTTTTTTGGGATGATATCTAATCTACCTACTTCTGAGTACGTCATGAATTTAGTTCAGAACACGGTAACTGATCTTTTAAAAACACTCGAGTAAAATATAAATATTTACGGCCCATAAGTTCGCTATGTGTCCCAATCAAAGAAATATCTTTCAATTTCTTACAGCTTTCCATGTAATCGTTCAATCCTCCTTTTGGTAGATTTTAAAATTTTGAAGATAGTTGATTCTGTAACCCAAGTCAACGAATAGCATGAATGATGAAACAACTTTAACCATTTCTTGAGGGGGAGGTGAAGGTGATTCTCTGGACCAAGTTTTCTTGAAACTTCTTTCGTCTTCTCTCCACTTAATAATTATTTTTATGTATACTTTTTTTCATTTTGGTCAAAGCAGAATTGCGTGTAAGAGTTGAGGTTTGTACTTGTAGGACACCAAGAGGGACATATCAATTGGACCCTTCTTTTGTTAGTTTATTCATTTTTGCAGTACGCTTGTTTTGTTTTGCTTTGCTTTGATTTGCTTTGCTCCATACTCTGCTGGAATTATTTGAGGAGAAGATTTTATAAATCTACAATGATAGCTTAAAAACAAAGCAGTTATCTCAGGCAATATCAAATCCTACAAAAATAATACATACAAATCATTGTCTATTTTGTACTATATATGAAGAGAAAAATTAATATAAAGGATTATTAACAACAACAACAACAATCAAGCCTAAATGTCCCAAACGAGTTGGGATATGTTAGAAATGAAACTCAATCACAATCAAACAATAAAGATAAGTAATAATAAAGTAGTCATAAAATAAAAGTAATAAAAATAAAAATGAAAGTGAAAGTGATAATAATAATACTGATACTAATATTAACTATATTCTATCAAATTGTAGAGGTCAAAGTCCTAAACTTACATTCTAGACTCTAATATTTTATTTCTATGACCTAAGACCTATAATACTATCTCTAAATAATCTCTAACCAGCACTAGGTCATGGTTCTGATACGTGAATCGCTAGCTTTCACGCGCTCCTGTCCAAAGCCAACTCTTTAGCTATATTCCACTCAATTAAGCTGGAAATTATCAGTGAATTCACGGTTTGGTTTAGTACCTAGTTCATTACTTAGCTTTTGTTTTATTTTATATTCTTTTTTTTATATCTTTTCTTTTTTTTGTAAAAAGTGACATGATCTCTATTTTTAATAAAAATAATATACTTTAGTAAACAATATATACACATTTTTTTTGTCTTGGAAGGCCAGAAAATAAGCATCCACACAATTATTTCTCTTCCAGAGAGGAGAACATAGTCAATCCTTCTAGAGGGGTAATAAAATAATAAATTCACCTTCTTACCCAGAAAGAAACAACTTATTATGTCGAACTTTAAAGATGTCTCATTTTTTCCGGTTAGATAGCCTATCTTGAAAAATAATTGATGCAACTTGTTTTAATATTGAAGTACAAGTAACATAGTTGGAATTTACTTGCACTTTTTAGTTTAGCTATGTTCTTATCCCCTCTCTAAGGAAGAAACACACTTAAAAGATAATAGAGTAAAAATTCTTGCCCTATTTGAATAGACTTAGAAAGTCTTGCCATCACCTTCACTTCCCCTCTCTTCCTTCAAAATTAATTTGAAATAAATGAAGAAAAAGAAAAGAATTATCAAATTATCATGAAAGCTTATTCTACACTTGGATTTAAGAGTCACAAAAGTCACTAAAATTCGTGGAACTTGTACAGAAATTGTACCTATTTTCCCTTTGACAAATATCCTCTTAAGTATTGGATAGTGAAATCTACTATTTAACGGTCCAGATTAACTCCCAGTTGGATCTCTTTAACTGTAGAGGGTCCCTTTTAAAATCCGTACAAAGTAAAAAAAATAAAAAATACAGTCCGAATCTACTAATTCTAAAAGAGTCCCTTGTTCGGTACTAAGGTGGATCCAATTTCTTTTCCCTTCCTCTTTCCTAGTATTTCTCTCTGATTTTTCTCTTCTTAAACAAATAAGCTTTAGATCTGATCTGGTTGCTTCTCTCCTCCCTTTCTCTTCCTTTAACACTTTGTTTGGATAGAGAGTAGAGGAAGGGAGGGAATGGAAAGAAAAAAAAAAAACTTTCTATTGTATTATGTTTGGTTGACAAAATTATGTCGGAGGTGAAAGATTTAATTTTGTATTATTGTAATTAATAGAATCGGTTTTACTCTCAATATATTTGAAGTGTAACGGATGGTAAGAAATTTTGTTACAAATATTTTTAGAAAAAAATAACACAAATGCCTAACCCTGCATCTTATCTATATAATTATCATACTAGTTTTTGTCACAATCCTACAACAGTAACCAAATTTCTTATTAACCTTCTAAATTTCAATCAACCAAATAAGAAATAAAACAAAAATGAAAGTTAAATTTATTTTCTTTCATTAATCACCCAAACACAAAAAAATTAAATATGTTAATCTCCTTTCTATTCTATTCATTCCCTTCTATTTTTCACCTCCCTTTCCTCCTTCCACTCTCCATCCAAACAGAGTGTAATAATCACGTTCTAGAGTTGGGCCTCAGAGTGTGTGGGTGGGTGAATGTGTAGCATTCCTAATTTCTTTCTTTCCTTATATATGGGCTCTAATACTACGAAGGGATAACAAAGAGAGCATTTTATGATTTGGGCCATCAAAGACCTTTTATGACAGAATTGGTAATGAGAAATGCTTTTCAACATTAACTCCATATGTAGTTATGTACCAATATTTTCCGTCAATAATCAATCAATTACAGGAGACAATCAGAATATTGGAGTCAGTCAATAAAAGTTGTAACAGTTCGAGAGAGAA
This sequence comes from Carex pumila, assembly GCA_033356055.1. Classification (NCBI taxonomy): domain Eukaryota; kingdom Viridiplantae; phylum Streptophyta; class Magnoliopsida; order Poales; family Cyperaceae; genus Carex; species Carex pumila. Next base: position 58,860 of record JARJHM010000376.1, read on the forward strand.
CCAGTTATAGAGGCAATAAACTATGCAAGGGAAATCGGGGTGAGTATCCCTGTGCGTTAAGATTCGTGTCAGGCTATAACAAGCAATGCAAATCTCATTCTACATGGCAAGGTACCGCGCTGGATCTAAATCTCTAGGGTATTGGGGATCCCATTTCTTGTGTGGTTTTCATATTTCTTCTTAGTGTATGCCCGCAAGAAATATTTGATGAAATTACCCATTTAACACTTTCACAATTTATTTAATAGGGAAGAAATGTGCCCAGCTAAATCCTCCATGGTGGATAAAGTTGGCAAAGCGAATTGTCGAAGACGAAGAGTGTCACCAAGTACAACAAAGAAGATCATAAAAAAACTAAACAACACATATGAGCATGCAAACATGACAGAATCAATTTCACAGTGTGTGATGCTTAATCCGTTTATTATAGAGCTAAAACAGAAGTACCAGAACCAGCTGTGTCTGGAAAATTGTAACCATGAACTCTAGAATCAGACGTATTTTGCTGGGCCTCATAAGCATGTACAGGTCTGTATATATAATTCATTAATGGCTTAATGCTCATATTATTGCTAGCCTACTAATGCTAAAACTCCTGAGATCCAATGATCATCGGACCAAATTCAGTCCGATGCTCGGTAGTTGTTTGATCCGGATTAAGATTCATATTCTAATCAGCCCCTAAATAAATTATTAAATTAAATTCTTATTGCAATCAGCCCCTCTAACAGGTTGAACCTGGAAACTTGCATAACAAACCTTGCAACTTACCAAATCCACCAAAAAGATTCCTATTCTTCAAATCGTACCAGTATGTGATTGGGCTGGAATCAAACTGTTGAATGCCCAAAAGCTTCAAATCGTGCTCAATTCAAAATGTATATCAATTGTTCTTCCAAAATAAGCAAATTACGACCCGACATTTTGCAGCAGAAATTAGCAAATTGTTCTTAAAGCCTAGAATTTGCCTTGGCATTTTGCAGAAGAAATTATTTACATTAGAGCAATGCCATTTAATAGAACTGTATTGGTTAAGTAGCAGCAAACTGGCAACTAAATCCTGATATACCATTTGCTACTGTCAGTAGATGTCGACTTAAAAGTTCTGTTTCACTAAATGATTTTTTTTTTTTTTTTTGAACAGGTTAGAAAAATATAAAAACTGAAAATTACATCAGCAATAATCGCCAATAACAACCAAAAACAGCTAAAAAACCACTCTCTGAATTAGCAAAATTGCATCCACATCTTGGCTTCTTGCCATGTAAATTCTTTAATCCTTAGGGGTACCTCTCTTCCTTTGAATATCTTCTTCTTATTGTGTTGTTTCCAAAGACTCGAACAAGTTGATGCCAAGGCAACACTCCATTGCTTCTTCTGAACAAGTGGCCATGCTGCCTATATCCCTCTTCGAGTGACATGTGTGAAGAACCTGCCACTACCTTTGATTAGTTCAAACGAAATTCAATTTGAATCGCTTCGGATTCAAATTTTATGAGTTCCGCTGAGCGAGGAACACACACGAGGGAGGGAACCTGGAGCAATTCTTTTTTTTTTCACTAAATGACTGGCAAGCAATGTAGTAGTTCAGTCTTTTAAAGATGCTACTTGTTACAGCTTTAGAAACCTAATTATGCTGCTTAGTTGCATAACTAGTTTGCCTAGAATAAATTGTTGTGAAGATGAGTACCATAGAGCAATCATACAACACGGAAAAAGAAAATTGAGAAAAAAATCACAATCAGAACACATAGATTTTACGTGGAAAATCCTCTAAGAGAAGAAAATCCATGGCCGCTCACCAAAACAAATCTACTATTTCTCAAAGTCAGTTACTACAAATTATAGAGAGATTTAATGCATATATAAAATACAAAACCACTGAAAGGGCGTAAAAACAGATTAATTTGGACCACACATCTTAATGAGTAACTTGACTAATATGGGCCGTTGGTTAAAAGATTTTCATGCAATTGACTTCTCTGAAAATAAAATTCTCCAGGCTACCGCTCACAGAGGGCTGCCGCCCCCCTACCACCCCTGCATGCTCCTAGAATCAGGCCCACATACATAACATAAATATTTACTGGCTGAAATTGACATCTGGAATAAAATAATTATAAAATGAGGCAAGATATTTATTTAGGGACATTGGGTCAGAAAACAAAGTATGGCACATAAATTATTTTAGCACCCATACAAATAGTCATCTCCATATCTCTCTACATATTCCATTAGACCCTAAATACTAGGAGACATCAATAAAAGTAGAGAAATTTACAAGAAAAGGAAAGGAAAAAGGAAAAAAAAAGCCCCTATTCATGGCAAGACTCGATAAAAGGAAGAGCACTTGAAATGATGTTGCATGGAAGTGTTACTGATGCAACAACAACTATTGTACAAGTTCAGGAATAAGCCTGAGCAAAAACGATATCTCCTTTTGCGAAAAATTAGGTCGATTTACGACCTCTTTGGCCTTGCCATTTTCTTCTCCATTTTCCTCTTCAGTTTTCTGGGTAATAAATTCGGCTAAAGATTCTGTTATCTCCTGCACCAAATCGACTATAACACCATTGATCCCCAGTACGTGCTGCATGTACACTGCTTCTGGCACATTGCTGAGACAAAAAATTAACAAAATTACATCAATAATAATATTGTGATGTTAAGAAGTTGCCCAAATTACGCTTCCCCACCCATTTAAAAATTTGATTCAGAGAAATTTGAGACTAATTATAGAAGTTTGATAGGGTAAATATCATGAAATGTGGATTTGGTTTTACTTACTTGAGAACACCATAGGTTACAAGTGCAAGGTTTGCTTCCTTGATTTTGTGTATAGCAGAAGGACACCTAAATATGGCCTTAACTTCTGATACAATTCCTTGCAAACCATTTTCTATGCAAAGCTTCAATGCTTCCTCCAAAGAATTTCTCCTCACATCAGGATAAATCTCAACCCCACCATTTGTTAGGAAATATACCTGTTCAAAAGCCAAAATTACTTTTGCTTCTAATAGATGATCTTTGGTAATCATTTTCCACCATTTATTAGAAACAATTCTATTTCATGAGATTGAAAAATTAGCAATAGAGCTCCAAAATTTTTTAAAGCTATTTTTGATTTATAGTTATGACTTACAGGATATGAACTTTGTAACTTTGCCATGAGTCGTGGTGCATCAGGTTGGAAACTGGAAAAGATGATAGGCCTTTCTTTCGCATATTTTAAGACCACCTATTAAAAAAATTAGAATTAATAGAAAAAAGTTAGACCACTGGTAGATTACTCAGCAATTTATCTGTTGTTTAAATTATTTTCCTTTTTAGAAATGGTACGGGACATACTCGCAAGACAGCTTGAAGAACATGAGTCAACTCTTCATCCCGGTACTCTATGTAGTCATCAAATTTGAGTTCAATGTTGAAACCGATGCGTGAATCGACCAATTCAAAGGCTTCTTGTAACGTGCAAAACGGGTAGTCGGATTCAACATTCCAATTAAGAAATCTTCCATCTTTCGTTTTTCTTATTAGTGGCTTCCCCGCCTAAAATTAACAAAGATTGAAAAAGAGGCATTTTGAGAAACAAAAAAGAGCCAGGTGGTTTAAATATAAGAGGTTTTTTCAAAAAAGACATTGTGTTTCTCTACTGTTATCTCATTCCAAACTATAATAAACTCATTAAATCTCTAAATCACATGCTACCCCTCAAATAAATGAATTTGACATGACAAACAGCTTTCCTTCAACTGCACACACAAATAAGTTTCATGGTAAAAGACATATGATAAGGGTGTAATGCTGAAATAAATGTAAATTTTTTTATTTCAACATACAAGTTTCATGGTCAAAAATATTTGTGTGTGCAGTTGAATATTTAGGTTAAAATATTTTATTTCAGAGCACACAAAAAATATTTGTTGTGTGTCAAAGTATACTTGTGTGTGCTGAAATAATATATTTTGACCATGAAAATATTTGTGTGAAGTCAAAATGTATATTTTTTTGACTTCAAAATATATTCAACTGCACACACAAATAAGTTTCATGGTCAAAATATATTAATCAACTGATTAATATATTTTGACTTCAACAGAAATAAAATGTATATTTTTTTTAAAAAAAAGAAGGAGAAGATTGGTACCTTAGAGCAATCTTTTTGGGGCCCATAGGAAAGGAACTCCTCAAGGGTTAGATCAGTTGTGCGTTTTTCTATAATCTTTCCCTGTTTGATTAAGATGCAATTTTTCAAATTAGTCCGAGGCAAGAGATGAATACACATGGCTACACAAAATAGTTATAAAATAAAAAAATAAATAAAAAATTACAGATGTGTTCACTATAATTAGATTGTTTGTGTATCAATTTTGCTACGATATAAAGTCAAGTCATTCACCGTTCTATTTGATAAGGTTTGGAAATCAACATGTAATCGGTGAACAAATAAATTTCTAATTAAATCAAATTGAAAATAGTTATTTAAACTTTACATAATATACCTACAATTTGAATTTGTTTTTCTTTTGACAATCATTTTGTTAATTCCCATAACTTAACATGAGAAAGCATGAAAATTGTCTTACATCTTCCTCGGTACGAATTAAATCGTCATGAAAAATAATTGGGCAGTCGTCCTTAGTCACCTGCAAAAGGAAAACAAAAGAAAAGAACAGGATATCTTTAATTTTAATTGTTGCAATAGTTTTAATAATAGACACTCAATAAAAAAAATTCAAAATAATAAGCGTGCTCAAGTATATTCTAAATTTTAACACTTCCAACATTTTTATTTCTGAAATAAGGACTCGTTAACAGAGCAACATAATCAACCTTAAAAAAAAAAACAGAGCAACATAATCGGGCAAACCCACTATCCATCCTACTTTGAAAAAAAAAAAAAACATTATTTGGATGGTTGTCGGGTTTGGTTACGAGCTATGACAAAAAAAAAAAACACATTATTTGGTTGGTTGTTGGGTTTGGATGGTGGCTGATTCATCTTCGCTGGATAAATGCTTCCGAAAAGAGGCCAGACCATTTTTGTGTCAAATGTGTGCTAACGTGGCAGTGCCAGAGCATATGCTGTCGCCTTGTGCCTTATCCATACCGCTGTAACGGATAATTATTTCTCTTGGTACGGTTTTCTATTTGTAACAAGTAACAACCATGTAACTGGGTCCCAGAAAGAGCCGCACGAAAAGCTACATGTACTTCAACAGCAGGTGATCACCAAGTTTTTACAGAAGGTGCCGCGGCGCCTTGTTGGAAATTTTCGACGCTGACAATAGCTGCACTGGGAAACTCTAACCGAAAAAAAAATACTTATTCACTTTAACCCCTTGTGATTCTCAATAATTATGAACTCAGATCAGCCAAACGTTGTTTTTTAGGAAACAAAGTAACCTACCGACTTCAAAGTGGTAATCCATAAAATAGAGGGTCTTTTTTGGAAAACAAAATTTTCAACGGTAATTTTGTTACCTGCACATCGAATTCGACGAGGTCGATAGGGAATCGAGCAGCGGCGTTGAAAGAGAGGATAGAATTTTCTTTGATCTCCTTCATCCGACGGTCAGGAGAGGCCAGAGCGTTCATCCCCTTCCCTCTGTGCCCCACCACCAAAAATTTCGTTGGCTTTTGCCCCGCCTTCACCACACCTATCCAATCGACAGGTGCCCAATCCAACGATCACAATCGAGATACAAGATTTGGCAATGATGTACACCACAGATAGAGAGCGAGAGAGATAAAGAGGGGAGGCAAATTACCTGGGGTGAGGCGAGGCGAGGAGAGGGAGATAGCAGGAACCTCAGGTACATGGTCAAGGGATGGTACGCCTGAGACATGTGCTGCTTTCAAAGCCATTGATGAAATAATAGAAGAAGGTGGTGGGAAGAACTTGGAGGTGTTAAAATGGTGAAATGCCTGGTAATTTGCTCTGTTTCGGTTGATAGGAGGGAGGAGGCATTTATTTAAAAATGGGGGGTGATGAAGGAGAATCTTGATTTGTTGTGACAATAGTCGTACTATTTGTGGCGTTTCATGTATGATTTCTTCTAGTGGGACCCAGTTCGTAGGGACACATTTGACACAAAAAACACGCAGAAGAACCAGAGATTCGGCGTCAAAGGAATCCGCGCAAGAGGGAACGCGGGTCGGTGTGGAGAGGAGAGAAATGTTCGGGAATCAAATTATGCATGCGGATAAAGGAATATCCGGTTAGGATATTACGCGTGTTTTCCATTTAGGAGGAAATGGACAAGTCCAGTGAGAATAATGCCAGGTGCCACACTACCATCTTACATTATATTATATTGATAAACAATATTCGTGTAATGACCTATGTGGTCGTGGTCTCTCCATTTTGTAACAAATGGAGGTGATCTTATCTTGGATTAAGAAAGGAGGTTTATGCCATGGGATATTCTCGGTACGGGCCAGACACTTTGAGTCTTCGTTTAGAATCAGCTATTTTAAACGAGAAGTGACGAGAAAAGTATGGATCATTAAAGTAACGTCCGTTAATAGCAACGTTAAAGGCGGCAACTTGCAACATGTTTTTTGGTAAATATGTTGACAGCGCTCATATGACTTCAGACAGCGAACAGTTAAAAAAAACAATAAGATAAGTTTGTAATTAGTGTGCTGCATGAATCTAAATTAGCTATGTTAATATATATCCGGTTTTCCTGGTTTGGTATGACCTCAGATGAACAAAATAAACTTCTAATTATAATTTGGCCACTCGTATCTTATCTTTGTTGAGGAAGTTGCTTAGTGACTCAGATATGAGTAATATGAATCCCCAAATTGTAGCTTAAAACATTTCCAAAGGCACGTTTTCTAGAAGTCTGAAGTCAAGGGATAAACGGATTGGATTGATTTGTTGGCGTTGTCGACAATACGCTTTCAAATAAGGTTCTGCCTGCGTATAGCTAGGCTGGATCTATAATGATTACAAATTTACAACTTAAAAAAAGTTAATAATACGCCACTATCAGTTTGTTCAAAAAAAATTAAAAAAAAATTAAAAAAGTTAATAATACAAATCAGTGTTGTAAAAAACATCAGTTTAGGTCGATTAGTCGTTGGTGGTGATCAAACCGTCACAAGTTTTTCTGACTAATTGGTCGATTATTTTTTATTATGACCGATTATTCTTGATTAATGGCTTGGTGGTACCCTGTTCATCCGACGACCGCATATCGTTATTTACAACATTGATACAAATTGAGTACAACTAGGGTGTTCTTAAGTTCACTAAATCTCTTGGTGAACTCAAGTCTAAAACATGTCAAATCGGTGATCAAATGACGAATCCGAACTATTGAAATCTGCCTACTTTACGAGTAATGCGTTTATACGTGAAAATTTTAAACATTCAAATTAATTTAGTTTAAAATTAAGCGGTTAAAATTAGAAGGTTAATAAATTAATTTTTATGCATTCATTTTTTGAACGCATTTTGACCACTTGACTCTATGCAAAATTAATTCTTTTATGTGTAAACGCATCACTTGTTAAATAGGCCGATTTTAACAGTTCAGATTTATTGTTTAAAACCGATTCGATGAATTTTAAACTTGAGTTCATCAAAAAATCTTGAACTTAAGAACACCCATAGTTCTACTCATACAATAGCCATATATTGAAGCCTACAATTCACAATAAATCAGGATATAAATGTTGAGGTGGGCTACGGTGAGTTGCGAAGTAAAGTGATTATTTTATTTCATGCTCATATTTTGTGATTTTAAAGTTCAAAACGTCGATCTGAACCGTTCATCTTGTTCTCCATATTGAAATGTGCTTGGAGACCAAATTTTATATTTTTTGGAATTTGTTTACTATTGATTAAGCAATTTTGAAAGTCGCTGATTTGATGGTCCAGAAAATTTTAATGTTTTTTACTGTTTACAGCAAAACAGTAATTTTCAAAAATGCTTAACAAATAGTAAAAAAAATTCTAAAAAATGTAAAATTTGGTTTCCAAGCACATTTCAATATGAACTAAATATCTAACGATTCGGATCGATTATTTGAACTTTCAAAATAAAAATACAGCGTGAAGTAAAAACACGTTTTACTTCACAACTCACCGTAGCCCACCTTATAAATGTTTGTCTAATCTGTATTTATTTATTGAATATAAATGTGCACAAGTATATTTGGACTATCCATTCATACCTTTGTCCCGGGTTCACAAAATATTTTTAAGCAGTTGGCGCGCTTATAACATTGTATGTGAATATAAGTCTTAAGAAAAAAATCTTAATATTTAGGTGTTTAAATATTAACTAGTAATTGTGCCGTGGACAATAACAGAAGCAAATTATTTAGTAAAAAATCATTAAGCTTCTTAATAAGGAGGAGAGATAATTTAAATCAAATTTGCAGAGAAAAATAATTAAATACTATATTTATCTACAAGATAACACATGTGAACTTTAGTATAATGGTAAGAATTTTGGCACCAACAGAACCCAATTAGATTTGAATCCCGCCTTCAGTAGAAAAAAGAAAAGAAAAAGGGTGCACAGTGCACAGGCTTGGTCCACAGGTGCCATGTGTGGTTTAGAGTCGCATTCCATGGGTGCAACGAGCGGTCTACGGGCACTGGGATTATATACGACGCGACTAGTTCATACTTAAGTGTTGAAGCTCATAATTTGGAAAATTCATTTATGTGCAATCTAAAAATTCAACGACTGAACAGCATTATGAAAAAAAAAATAGTAAATCTTAGACATTAAGCTCCTTAATAAGAAAGAGAGATATATTATTTATTATTTATAACGACATGTATTTAAAAAGAGTAGAGTTAAAAACGCTCAACATGATGTCCATATTAAAATGTAAATGGAGACCAAAATTTACAAAATCATTATTGTTGATGGTTCAAAATCTTCTTAAAAAACAATAAGAGCTTGTTCGGCCGACAAATGGGAATGGGCACGGGCACGGGAATTGAACTGAAAAACACTGTTCTCGTGAACTGAATTTTTTTTTTCCCACGTGAACAGTGATTTGGCTGAACATGCCCTAATTTTGTATTATAATTAAATCTCTAAGCATATTTTAATATGGAGATAATATTGAACATGTCCTAATTTTGTATTATAATTAAATCTCTAAGTGTATTTTAATATGGAGATAATATTGATCAATTTAAATCCACGGTTTAAATTTTAAAAATAAAAATGAAAATATGAGTCATGATTGAAAGTATACAAATCAACTAGGCACTTAAACCCTACTCACATGTAAAATGAGTATAAAATTGTCAATATTTAAATTTATTGTTCTATTATTGAAAAAGCTGAGAAAAGGAAACATTATCCAACTCGCACTAAAAAAGTGGGGCCGTCTGAGTCAGCTCGTGATCAGACGAGCTTAAATTGTTTAAAGTTTAAACATCGCATCCAATATAATACAGTGGTTTGAATGAACGAAACTATTGAGTTGTTGGGGAAAAGGAAAACAATACAAACAAACAAACAAAAATGCTGTCCATACAATGTTTTCTTGTTAAAATGGATCAAGTATGTCAACATTACCTGTAGCTGTAGCTGTAGCTGTAGCTGGGGGTGTCTTCCTCTTATTTTCAAGGTTCAAAGGAAAAGATTCTCCTCATTTTACGGTTTGAGATTAATTCCCAGCTGTTTGGAGATTTAGGCTAGCACAGGAGGCAGTATTATTTGGCTTTGAGATTCGTGCCAAGCTAAAAAGAACGGTCCAGATTCACTAATTGTAAAAGATTTCTTATTACGGTACTTGGGGAGGATCTGAATTCAGATTCAAAACAGATCTTTTTTTGTCACTTTGGATATATAGACGGAGAACTGATAATTGAGGCAAGATTTGCTGATAATATAAATTAATTTGATATTGTTTGTAATCCTCGTAATTAAGTTTAAACTTCACGATGTAAAAATGTATATAAAAAGTAAAACTATTTGTATATTTCATGCGTGCAAATTAATATTTGGAATTCGAAACAGTTTGTGTTAAATATCATTGATGGTATTTAAGTTCAATAATATTTGATGAATAAGCGATATACAAAAAATTAATACATACTTATATGATATAAGTGAGGCTATGATAATATGTATATTACGGATCGCCCCGTAATATAGATACATAGTAACATATTTTTATTTTAATATTTAAACAATCAATCCAAATTATTAAATATAATTTTCATATGAAAATGTTCTTAGAGATAAAATTTCATATTTTATATAATTCTTTTATTATATTTTAAAATAGGCAGTCCGAGATTAAAGAATATCTGTTTTTATATGTTCAATGATAATTTGCACTATTCAAGAGAGAATGCAGAAAAGAAAACGTTGTTAGAATTGGGAACCAAATCTGATTTAAAAAAGACGCTTGTACGTTATAATTGTGAACCAATTAATTCAAAACCAATATATATGTATTTTTCCCTTTTAATTTTTTAATAGTAGAATCATTAAAGAGATCTAACTTTAAAAAAACGATGAAAGCATTTTCTAATATTTTCTCAATTCCTTATAAATGAACGAACTATACTATTTTCTAAGCAATAAAAAAATCAATTATTATTTATCGTTTGGGATGCTAATAGTAAGAGCGGCACATTTCAGGTTTAAAATTTACAAATGATTAACTTTTATTTTTAAATATATCAGCTTTAAACATGTACATATAGAAGTATGTGTAGTTGATGCACAAAATATCTTGAAATTTCTCATTTACTTTCAGTTTCTTAATCTTGTCCAACTAATATTTGTTGAAATGCATCTTACAATTGATTAGATACCCTCTTTCTCTGACATATTATTATTTCATTATTTCTCAAAATCTGACAAATTAATTGATGTTTATTTGTCAAGAAAATTATTGTTTGAATGGCTAAAGTTTTGGAGGGAGAAGAAGAGGTAGATAAAAAGAATGAGAGTAAATTAGAAAGAGGTTAAGTTTTACATAAGTGGGTTCCAAAGAGGTATTTTGTCAAGAATTTTTGAGAGCGGGTATTTTGTTTGAATTTTAGAGTGAGGATATTTTATTTGATTTTTTTTTGGTTACAATATTTGATTTTTTTCAAATAGTAAAAACAAATGTGAAGTTTGATCACGAAATACATTTCCATATAAAAATTGTATTTAACATTTCAAATCCATAGCACCGGACAATTTGTAATATACATATTATCATATATACTTACAAAGTTACAATTATTCACTTGGAGTAAAGTTGGTGTGTGACGTGCTTATTAAGAAGATTTTGTAAGCGTAACTTCATAAATTTATCAGATTGGCTTCAAACGACTAATTCAAACTATTGAAACCGATCTAATTTACGAGTGATGCGTGTACATGCAAACTTTTGAAATATTCAAATTCATTTAGTACGTATACAAAGTCAAGCAGTAAAAAAAATGAAATTTTATAAGTCATTTTAATGCATTAATTTTTTATCATTTTTTTACCACTTGGTTTTGTACTAAATGAATTCAAAAATTTCAAAATATTTTATATACATAGATCACTCATGAAATATTTTGATTTTAATAGTTTGAATTTATCGTTTAAAACTAATATCATAAAATTTTAAAATTATGTTCACAAACTCTACTAACGAGAACATCACACACCAACTTTGCTCATCTACTTATATGAATGAATGACCAATCTATAAATTCAACAACATATTATTTCAACCCGTAACCAGTTTACGAAATATTGTTACAATTGTTAATTGTTGAGACAAACAATCGTTAATGCATCTCTTTTCAATTCTTTTTTTTAGAAAAAATGGGGCGCAGAGAATCGCGCTACACATGGTGCTTGCGTTTCGCTGAGGGACCACAGAGTACAGGTGACACGACGAAATAGTGCACAGATCTGCGATTTGCGTTGTTAATTGGACAGGCCTCTTTTCTGACCCGCAGCCATAGCCACATGGCCGGGATACGAATCTGCTACTATTTTTTCTGAGAATTGCTGTTCATCTGTGTGTCTATCTCTTTTTTTAGAACATAAGAAAAGAGAGGGGAGAGAAAAAGTAAAGAGATAAAGAGGAGAGAGATAGAGAGAGTAACAAATTTGGATGACAACGGATTTTATTTCACATGGCCGGGTCACGACTGTGTCCGGATCTCCTAAAGTAATCCAATATTTGGATTTTGAATCGAGACCGTTCAATTCGAATCTGTTGCTCAATATTACTTTGCGATTCAAGTTCATATCTCAGAATGTGTGCACTCTACTTTAGATAGGTTATAACAGATTCAAATCGGATGGTCTCAAAGATTGGGTTATTACTTCACTGGATCTGAATCTGCCACGGCTTGCGTTGATCTGTTGTGTTTTTTGGAAATCAATCTGCTGTTATTCCAGTGGATAATAAGAACGTGTTATTCAAATTTTTTTCATGTATATGCTAATTTTAATAATATTTTTTTATAGTGATTTCTCCGTCTTCAAAAGATTGAGAATAAGGTTGGGAAAATAATTATATATTGGGCCTGTTGCTCAAAATTTCAAAATTAACTGACTCATCACATGGTTTTTGCCTGTTTGACTGCATCAAAATTGATGAAAATATTTAATTTATGCACACAGCTCACCATACGAACAAGATATTAAGAAGCTAGTTTAGCTCGCTCGTGATTGGCTCGGCAAAAATAATACTCGGCTCAGCTCGACTCATTCTGACATTAACCAAAAGTCCAAAACTTAGCTCGATTCAGCTCGACTCATTCACAACCATTTCAAAATAATGAAAATTCGGCAACCTGACGCTCAGATGCTATATATTTTGATTACATATTTCATTTTCTTATAATACGATCATATTTTTATATTCTCCATTATACAACTGGGATCACATATATATGCTCCATTATACAATGTCCAGACGACAGACGACAAGTCGAACCTTTATAGGATAGTTTGCTTGTAAAATACGGCGTCGAAGTTGTTAAAGGAAAGTTAAATATTGGTAGTTTGTCAGTTTGATGAGCATCTGAGATCTGACTGTCATTGTCAGTTGTTTAACAAAAACAAACAAATCATTACAACGCATTTCTCATCAATAGTGGACGCATGCACCATCACTTTTTAAAGTGCATACACCATACATGCATGTTGGAAATAAATCTGCTGCGATCCAAAGAAATTGCAGGTCCTGTTATTCCAAATCAAACCTTTCATTTTTTCTAAATGCACGAATCTCAAAACAAATTAAAGGTTGGATGTGAAATTACAGGTCCCTGCAATTCCTATGGATGACAGCAGATTCATTTCCGGAGAATCGTCCAAAATGGAAGAGCTGTTGCTAAGTATCCTTTTTCTGTTTTCCTCCGTTCATGTTCGGTCGTCTTTATTGTTGAAAATAAAGGAGAATCATCAAGAAATTAATCTCAATTATGCATCATGGATAGTGCCTAAGGTTTTGTCGAGAATAAAGTATATGCTTTTTTTTTTATTAAAATAGAAACAAAGGAAGTGGTACATACATTGGTATTAGAAATTAAATATGAAAAATAGCAATGGTAACAACGTACGGTATAATAAACGGCTTTTTGAGCCTTGTACAAATATAACTAGCGCTAGAAACATGAGAGGAGAGAAGACCATTTTTACTTTGTTGAATGGAGCTTGCACATTTGTAGATAGGGCTACAAATGAGTCGAGTTTGAGTGCGAGTTACCTCCAACTAGAATTCAGCTCATTTAATAAACGAGCGAGTCAATTCGAGTTGGGATGGTAATAACGAGCTGTAGAGCTAACTCAAACTCAGTTTGTTATCAACTCGAGTTGACTCGCTACTCGTTTATAACTCGTTTAACCAGTCAAGTTCTCAGGTATTGTTATACACTAATATGTGTTTATATATAGTTTATTTAAATACATACAATCTAATACAGAGATAATATGTCAACTCAAAGCAAATAATAACTTAGAATCCTACAATTTTTCATACAACTTAGTACATAAGTTGAGTTATAAATGAGCGAGTTGGACCCAGCTCATTTATTAAACGAGTTGAAACTGACTCGAGTTGTAAATGAGTGAGTTAAAGCGAGCCATTAACGAGCGAGTTATGAGTGAGTTGCAAGTGCAAGCAATTTTGTACAGCCCTATTTGTAGATGAGAATCTAGTTACATAGAAAAATAAGAAACAAAAATGTTGTTGTTAGATCTAGTGGGGAAGTGGCGTATTGAGTCATGCTATTAACAACAAGCGAACAAATTTGGATAAAACAAGTGCTAACAGACCTAGATATCACAAAGTATGAATCGAAAAAGATGATTTGCGAGAATCAAGTCACTAGACATATTGCTTCCAACTTGATATTTCACAATTGAACAAAGCATATAGAAGCTAATTGTTACTTTGTTAGAGAAAATGTTCAACTAAAATAATATAAACATCATTTGTAAGAAGTGAAAATCAACAAACGAATTCAATGCTTTTACTAAAGAATTACACCCGAGATTGTTTGAAGACATTACGAGTAAGCTAGAATTAATTGACATCTATACTCCTAGCTAGTTTGAGAGGGTGCTGAAAATAAAAGATAATCCAGAATCGAGAATCAAGAAATTAATCTCAGTCATTCATCATCGATCAAGTGACTTACATTTAGTCAAGAATTAAACATCTATTTTTTTGTAGAAATAAAATTAAAGTATGCGGTATCTTAGTACTAGAGAATATCGAAAATAACAATAGTAACAAGTACAATCAATCAACATAGTAAATTTTATTTTTCTCAACTCATTTTCCAACATCTATGTGAACGATATGTGTTTTGAAAATTATCTTTTAATAATAATTTATGTGTTGTTCATGATTTTATTACGAATATTATTATTCTTGTTCCTTGAGATTTATATGTTATATCTTTGGAAGTATTCAAAAAGATGCTCTTGGTCTTGAATCATAAAACTCCTAAGATGAGAAACATTTAATCACTAAATAAGTTCACAATCGTGGTAATTAAGTAGGAACATTAATTACCGAGAAAGATTGTCATGTAGATTAAAGTACATTGAAGTTCTATAAATGTTGATAAAGGATTATCATTTAATTACATGAATATATAAAATGTGTATTTTATATATTGAGCATGACCTAAATGAATGGAACATTATATGGATTGTGTTTTGTGTCATTAATGTTTTCATTGTGTCTTTAGAATCTTATATATGAGATGTGTAGGTTTTTCACATGAGAAGCATATAATGTGATTAATATTTAAATACTATCTTATGATGGGAATAAAATAGCAGTTCGTTGTGTACAACTTGTGCGGGAGAAATCTATATGTTAATATTATCATTGTCCCTCAATTTGAGTTATGATATTACTGGGCCCCTTGGTAAAGTGAAATTATATCGCATGCAATATAACTGATGTAGTTATAATTATAATTCACTTGGGAGACCAAGAAAACGAATATAATGCAAAAATGACACGATCCTATTTTGCATATTATTCATAATATCATGTGACAAGGATAGACACAAAATTAGTGGATTGAGTAAATGATTTACTATGTCGTTTGGATAACTATAATGTAATGATAGAACCTCTTATAGTCAATAATATAAAGTTTTATATTATTGCCAAGATGACATAGATCCTCTATACGGTCACACCAACTGAAGAGAAACAACAAGTATTTTACATTTCATAATGATGTATAAGATAAAATACATGTGATGAAATGCTAAAATAAAATGTCATAATATGACATGCTTAGACCATAAATAAATTTATGAAGTTATGCAAATATTATTTGGTATAATGTTTGAATACATTATAAGAATAATATAAATATTGTATAATAGAATAATATGAATAATATTATTTGTTCATAAATTAATTTATTGAACCAACCATAAGATGAGATTAAAGAGAGCATGAGATGGCTAAACAAGGCTAGTGGTATTTGTGTAATTGATTCAAACCTTACACAAAGGGTTGCCCTAACCCTTGCCTATTTAAGGGGGCTCATTTTGGAGAAAAAACATGCTAATTTTCTGCCTATAACACTTGCCAAAATCAACCCCTTTGAGCAGCCACGTTTTTCCTTTCTCCTTGACCAAAAGTTGAGAAGGTTGCTCTCTCATCTTCTCTTGTTAGATTTAGCCACCAAGAAATCAAATAGTTTGTTGATTTAAAGATCAAGAGGTGGTTGTATCTAAGCCTTGAACTTCACATCCATCTATCTAAGAGTTGTGGTAGTTCGTTGTTTAGGTTCAAGGTGAACCAAGAGGTGATTCCAAGAGAACGGCGGTTCCAAGAGATCTAGAAGGGAAATCAACTTCCCTCTAACAAGAGATTTGACAATCTCTTTAGGTATAAATTATTATCTCCTCTTGTATAAGAAATAAATAAATTTATTTATTTTTATTTAGTACACATTAGGTGCTTAATGAAATTATTAAGAAGTTTCTTGTTTGCTATTGTCATATAAATAACGTACTTTGTGTATTGAGCCAAGTGGTGATTGGAAATTTTTTTAATTCTCACCATAGGCATACACATGAAATCCCTACACTATGCAACACGTATCAATTTTCATGGGGTGACAAATTCAGTTTGATATCTGATTAGAACAATTTTATTCACATCAAAATTTATACACTCTCGATCATCACCAATTTTAAAGTTGTCTATACGTATCTTGATATGAATTAGATGACTCTGATCCGATATCAAATCGAATTTGGTCCAATAATGATCCAATTCCAATTTAATATTGTTGCAATCAGAATCTTAATGTTCTATGTAAGTACACGAACTATCTGAAGGTAGTATAATTTGCTAGCGTTTCATAAAAAAAATGGTAGCTTCTTAAGTTCTTAATAAAATCAAGTTACAATTCAAAACACACAAATTATGAATTGCTTAGAGTTCCACTTCAACTGGGCCCCGCTCCGTCAGAATCGATTTTTGCAGTCTTGTATCCGGAATAGATGATATATTGGGCCTCTATTCGGCCCAAATACATGTTGGGTCAGTAGCCCATAATCTGAGTTCAGAATTAAATAAAGGTAGCTGGTTGTGCTTTATTTGGGCTTTTATAACAATCGTCCCTCCACGCACTTTGAAATCAATCTCCAGCCCACAAATAAAGAGAGTTCCGTTCCGATTTGACAAAAGATTTGATTACGCACACTTTTATCACTTTATGGTATTTTTGAGTAAGATAATAACAGTGCTGAATTAACTTCATACAACACATGAATACTATGATCTTTTATTTGTACTCTATATCTTGCGTGTTAAATGAAGTTAAAATAACATTGTTAATATATTTATATGAATTAGTGTATTAAAATAGTATTGTCAATTCAAAAAAAAAGTCAGCAAAATGTTAATTTCTTATTATTTGAAATAAAGTAAATGTTGCTCGGATGGTACGGTGGAAATAGTTTGGAATGGAATGAATGAAATAATTTTTTTTATTTTTTATTTCAATATCAGCAAACTTTGCCATTTATAAATTGTTTGATTTACATGAGCACAATTACCGTATTAAAAAACACAATTACTCTCAGAAATTATTAAAATTACAGAAAATAGTACGTAAATTCAGAAAATGGCAAAAAATTACTGAAATTACAGAAAATTGTTAACCAGGCCTTTCCAACTGAGGAATATTTATATGAATAGACCTTAAAAAATGTTAAAATCTCCAAACCAGTCCATGCGACTCCCAACCTTTTTTACAAAGCCACAAATTTTGTTGAAGGCAGAAATTTTGAGGCTCAGTTTTCAAATTTTTGCATCATAACTGTACCCTGATTAAATCTTTCTAACATCATAGCCCGGTCAAGAAGTTATATTCACAAATTTCTCAAAAATTCCAATCTTCCCTGAATTTATAAATTAATCAGATCCATGACTAAATTTGTTTAGTTTGACCAAAGTTAGTGTTGGGATTTCAAGTAGATTATAGTGCAACAATTCGATTCAGTTCATTAATTTGTTCACTACTCGAAAACCATAATCTATGTATAAAACTAATTTCAAGATTAATATAAAGTTTACCACTAGATGCACAGCGGAAACTTCAAACCCTAGCAGTAATATTCTTCGATTCATACACCTCATATCGGATTCACGCAACAGCAACCGCAGCCATGTCTCTATCGGTATCCACACAAACAAGTTGACGAACAACTGCAAGTCGAAGTGCTAGCGCCAACTTACAGTCCCCTTCTTGTCTTTCTGTTTTCCTTTCCAGTTTTTGATTTAGAGTGAAATCAGACTGATCTAATTTTCGATTTTCATCCAATAAAACCAAAGTACTAATCTTCTATTTTCTGTCTTTCTCTAATTGTACTTTTTTTATCTGAAATCTGGTTTTTTTTCTTATCCGAAAATGTCTTCTATTTTCAGTTTTTTCAGTTTTTGGTTCTGTTCGAAAATTGAACAGAGAGAGAGAGCCTTAGCAAAAATAACATATGCATTGTATTTATTATATAATACACATGTTGATAACATCCATCTAATTCGCATCTATTCAGATATGTATATCCACTCATATCAAATTAGAAAATATCAGAAAAACAGATATTTCGGACCCATATTTGATGCAGCCTAAAAAAGACTTAATCCATAATTAATTAACTATTACTTAAGGCCTAAAACATTTTGGTTTGTTAGTACATACCTAACACTTAGATCCATAACAGTAAGTTAATCAGAAATTTCAGATTAAAAAAAAACTCAGTGGACAACATTTTTAAATGTATATCTACTAATCATATATAGAAACACAACATGTACCGAGATGGCGAGATGGTACCATAAAAAAAAAATGTTCTTAAGACTAGCGATACAATTTCCGAGAGCTAAGAGAAAATTTTATCTCTAAATATCTATTTTACTCTCTAATTCTCTTTTTGTTATCTATCACAATTAATACAAAATTAAATAAAAAGTTAATAAAGAAAATAACAAAACACTCTGAAATGGAAAACCAACGCGCATTTACTTTCATTTGACACAATAAATTCTCCCCTGACTAGTTACCTACAATACCAACTTTTCATCAAATTATGGAAAAACAGAACAAAAAGTTATTGAATTAAAGTCTTACACGATTTTTCTCATAAAATATTTTTGGAGAAACTATGACTAAACCAAAAACACATTAACTGTCGTTTTTTTTTTTTTAAGAAAAATAAAGGATCAAGTCTCTATTTATTTCTATTGATTAATTCGAGGATCAAGTCACCTAATAGCTTCTATCAGGATTTCAAAAAAAAAAGGGTTTTGAACAAAAACCCGTGATTAAAACAAATAAAGAAAACTAAATCAGAAAAAAAAAATTAGAAGACTAGTGATAGAGCAAGAATAGAGCTAATTTCAAATTTGAGAATAATAGCTAATCCATATAAGACAAATAAAGAATAGTGAGTTAGTGTTATTTTTGCTCTATCCAAACATCGAATAACTCAAAAGAATAATATTATTTTCGAATTAGTACTATTCTTGCTTCATCCAAATACACCAGTAAAGAGTCTTCCAACAATAGAATTGAAAATATACTTGTAAATGAGGAGTCACGCTTGCTTTTTTTTTTTTTTTTTTTTTTTCCCCTTAACAGCAGGGATCGCATTGGGAGGAAAAGAGACGACATTGTTTAAAGTCTTTAGCGACTTTGACAGTTATTGTCTTTTGTAATTTTATCTATTTAAAAAACATATATTTGACATACATATTACTTATGTCTAATTGAATAATTTGTTGCATGTCTACAAAAAATTATTGTTTGAATAACATATTCTTTAAAATAATTTATGCACTCATTAAAATCTAATAAAAGATAAAGACTTGTCAAACTTGATGAGAATAAATAGGAGGTATGGATATAGAATGTGAGAGAGGTAGGGGTGTCAACGGGTATGGTTTGGTCACATGGAAGCATTTTCATACCTGTACACATTACAAATTGTTCTTACTCGTACTCTACTCTTATCTGTACTTTGCCCTTGTGTTGGGATTTCGGGTAGGTTATAGTGCAACAATTCGAATCAGTTCAAGATGTTCACTACCCGAAAACCAGAATCCATGTATAAAATTAATCCTAGGATTAAAATAGATTTTACCACTAGACGCGCAGCGGAAACTTCAAGTCTAGCAGTAGCCTTCTTTTCCTTTCCTTCGTGTCTCCTTTCCTTCGTGTTTCCTTTCTTTCGTGTCGGATCCACACAACAGCCTAGCAGTCACGCCTCTATCAGTATCCACACGAACAGATTCAAAATCAACAGTCAACTGGTATGCTAGTACCAATCTGAAAGCCCCGTTTTTTTTTTCTTTCTTTCTCTTACGTTTTCTGATATGTGCGAAATGGAATTTTCTGGAACCTATGAAACCGAACTGCTGCATGTATATTTATAATGTTTATGCATCCATTCATCACACCATCTGGTTGCACCTTTTAGAAAACGTGATCTGATCTGAGATCAGATCAGATCAGATCAGATTAGATCAAGAATTTGGGCCTAGCCCAATAAGACTTAATATATTAATTCAGCCCATATTATTTGGCCTGTAGAACATTTCTTACAGTCTCCCACTTGTTCTAATTCCAAATATTAATGTATCTAATACATTTGTCTGAAATTAATATATATATATATTAAATTTGATTTCAACCTTGTTCTTGTGTGTGACCCAATAGGTTCATATAATGTTGGCAGTGAGCTGAAAATTCTTTTTGGCACACAAATCATAAGCGGTCCCTAGCAGGGCATTATGACTACCCAAATTATATGAATGTCAATATCTGACAATTACCTCACAATTATTTATGTTAATCCCTTTATCACTTGATATCTTGATTGTACTCAAAGCAGGATATGTGTCAACTTTGTACAGTACAATCTTTGATTTCTCATAACAAAGTTAGATTGACTTTCATATGATTGACTATCAACCATATAGCACGGCCATGCATTTTTCAATCTATATTTCTAGAGGGGCCCAGAGATATCATACTCTCAATACATGAGAGGGATAAATTCCATCTTGATCACTCACATTTCTTCATATGATTCATAATATACCCAATTACTACCTTTATAGCTACCTGGTTAAGGCTAACGTTTGATAGTATTAAAGTATATAATCCTCATTGAAGAAATCAATGATGATCTCAAGTCTAAGGATTCAACAAAATATTGTATAAAATAAACTGATGACACATAATAATCCATACAGTATTTTATAGCGGGTCTGTCCAATACCATGTTTATTAAAACATGTATCCATGTGATTGCATTGGATATCCCATATCAATGATCCGTAAAACCTGATCACCCACAATCAATCTACATACTAGTCTATTAAATTATTATTGTTCCGACTAATAATAAAGACTAGGGACTATTTAGAATAATATTGCATTCCATTATAAAGTTTTATGATCCAATTCATCGAATTGATGATAAATAATAAGCAATAAATTATTCAAGGAACATTACATTGTTTTATTCATAAAACATAAATATACAAACAAACATCTAAATTATAAACCTCTGTAGCACAATAATAATCACTAGAGCCAATCACTCATGTATCTAATACCTATAGCTCTAGTATGCATATCATGCTTAACTTGCGAAAGAGGTTTAGTCAAAGGATCTGCCACATTTGCATCCGTTGCTATCTTGCATATTTTAACATCACCTCTATTCACTATCTCTCGAATAAGGTGAAAACGTCGAAGTATGTGTTTGGATTTTTGATGTGATCTTGGCTCTTTAGCCTGTGCGATTGCTCCATTATTATCACAATAGAGATCTACTGGATTTTCAATACTTTTAATCACACCAAGTTCAACAATGAACTTTTTTATCCAAACAGCCTCTTTTGCTGCTTCTGAAGCAGCAATATATTCAGCTTCTGTTGTAGAATCAGCTACTGTCTCCTGCTTGGAACTCTTCCAACTTACAGCTCCTCCATTAAGACAAAATACAAATCCAGATTGCGATCTAAAATCATCTTTGTCGGTTTGGAAGCTTGCATCTGTATAACTAGATACAACAAGCTCTTCCTCACCTCCATAAACAAGAAATGCATCCTTAGTCTTTCTCAAGTACTTAAGGATATTCTTCACTGCTATCCAATGACCCTCACCTGGAT
The DNA here is from genome assembly GCA_033356055.1 of Carex pumila. Taxonomy (NCBI): domain Eukaryota; kingdom Viridiplantae; phylum Streptophyta; class Magnoliopsida; order Poales; family Cyperaceae; genus Carex; species Carex pumila. The sequence continues at coordinate 81,024 of JARJHM010000376.1, forward strand.
CTGACTGGTATCTGCTTGTGACACTCAAAGCATATGAAACATCGGGACGTGTACAAAGCATAGCATACATGATAGATCCAATTGCAGAAGCATATGGAATCTTACTCATGCGGTCTCGCTCATCTTGTGTCGAAGGACACTGATTCTTGCAAAGACTTATGCCACTTGACATAGGTAAAGATCCTCTCTTTGAATCTTGCATGTTGAATCTTTTCAACACCTTGTCAATGTATGTACTTTGGCTCAATCCAATTAGCTTTTTTGATCTATTCCTATAGATCCTTATTCCCAATATGTAATTTGCTTCTCCTAAATCCTTCATTGAAAAACTACTTTTCAACGAATACTTTACTGATTGAAGCAATGGAATATCATTTCCAATCAACAGAATGTCATCCACATACAAGACAAGAAAAACAAGTGCGCTCCCACTAGTCTTTTTATAAACACAAGGTTCTTCTTCGTTCTTGATGAATCCAAATTCCTTGACCACTTCATCAAAACGAATATTCCAACTCCGAGATGCTTGTTTCAATCCATAAATGGATTTTCGAAGTTTGCATACTTTTCTAGCATTATTTGGATTAGCAAAACCTTCGGGTTGTGTCATGTACACATCCTCGTTCAAGTTTCCATTAAGGAAAGCGGTTTTGACATCCATTTGCCAAATCTCATAATCAAAATATGCGGCAATTGCTAGAAATATTCTAATTGACTTAAGCATTGCAACTGGTGAAAAAGTTTCATCATAGTCTATCCCATGAATTTGCTTAAAACCTTTTGCCACCAAACGTGCTTTGTGAATGTGAACATTCCCATTCATGTCAATTTTCTTCTTAAAAATCCATTTACACTCAATGGTTCTTACACCATTAGGTAAATTAACCAAGCTCCAAACTTGATTATCTTCCATGGATTGCATTTCAGATTTCATAGCCTCAAGCCATTTATCAGAGTCCGGGCTTACCATTGCTTCACGAAACGTCGTAGGCTCATCGTTGTCCAACAACAATATGTCGCGTTGTTCTGATATGAGTAACAAATACCTCTGAGGTATGCGACGTTCCCTATCCGACCTTCGTAATGGTAATGTCTCTTGTATAGGTTCCACAATGTCTTGTGGTTCCTTATGAGTAGTAGGAGTATCTTCTTGAGTATCTCGAATTTCTTCGAGATGCACATTACTCCCACTAACTCCTTTGGAGAGAAATTCTTTCTCCAAGAAGACACCATTTCGAGCAACAAATACTTTGTTCTCTGCCCTATTATAGAAGAAAAATCCCTTGGTTTGTTTCGGATATCTAACAAAGAAACACTTATCAGATTTAGGTGTGAGCTTATCAGACATCAATCGTTTTACATAAGCCTCACAACCCCAAATTTTAAGAAAAGACATACTAGGACGTTTCCCAGTCCATATCTCAAATGGTGTCTTCTCAACTGTCTTTGTTGGAACCCTATTAAGTGTGAAAGTTGCCGTTTCTAGAGCATATCCCCAAAATGATAATGGAAGATCAACTTGACTCATCATAGAACGAACCATGTCCAACAATGTTCTATTTCTCCTTTCAGACACACCATTCCATTGAGGTGTTCCTGGAGGAGTAAGTTGTGAAACAATTCCAAATTGCTTCAAATGTTCACCAAATTCTTGACTCAAATATTCGCCTCCTCGATCTGACCGAAGAGCTTTAATTGTCTTGCCAAGTTGATTTTGTACTTCATTCTGAAATTCCTTGAATTTCTCAAATGCTTCTGATTTATGTCTCATTAAATAGACATAACCATATCTACTAAAATCATCAGTAAATGTGATGAAGTACTGAAAACCACCTCTTGCGACTGAACTAAATGGTCCACATACATCTGAATGTATAAGTACCAATAGGTCATTCGCCCTTTCATTTATCCTAGTGAAAGGTGTTTTAGTCATTTTTCCCAACAAACAAGATTCGCATGTTTCAAGTGATTCCAAATCAAATGAGTCTAGAAGTCCTTCTTTATGAAGCTTCTTTATGCGTTTCTCACTTATATGTCCTAAACGACAATGCCATAATAGAGTGGAATTCAAATCATTTGATTTGAGTCTTTTGGTTTGTATGTTATAGACAGGAACATGAAGATCTAGAATATAAAGCCCATTATGTAACGAAGCTTTGCCATAATACATATCATTTAAATAAAAGCAACAGCCACTGTTCTTAAATTTAAATTCAAATCCAAACATATCCAAACATGAAATAGAGATAATGTTTCTACTTATGGCAGGTACATAATAGCAATTATTTAATTCTAAGATCATCCCGGAAGGTAGAGCCAATGATGCAGTGCCTATGGCCAAAGCAGCAACTCGTGCTCCATTGCCGACACGTAGCTGTACCTCTCCTTTATTTAACATTCTACTCTTTGCGAGCACCTGCATATTTGAACAAATATGAGCTCCTGAACCGGTATCTAATACCCATGAATCAGTTTGATAAGTAGAAATGTTAATTTCTATAACAAAAATACCTGAAGTGGAAGCTCCACTTCCCTTCTTGTTATCTTCCTTGAACTTCTTGCAGTCTCTCTTCCAATGACCAATCTCATTGCAATAGAAGCACTGCGACTCAGCGGCACTGGCAACAGACTTTCTTTTGTTCAAGGTCCCACCTTGAACTTTGTCTTTGCATTTTCCTTTGGCTTTTCCTTTGCCCTTTTTGCCTTTCTTTTTGAAGTTCGTTTCCTTTTTAACCAACAGGACATCATTAGGTTTCCTCAGGTTTTGTTCGGCTGTCTTTAGCATTCCATGCAATTCTGTCATTGACTTCTCCAGCCCATTCATGTTAAAATTCAGAATGAATTGATGGTAACTTGAGGGTAAGGACTGGAGAATAATGTCAGTAGCCAACTCTTTACTGAGGGGATAGCCCAAACGGTTCAGATTCTCAATGTATCCCATCATCTTGAGTACATGAGGACTAACCGGGCTTCCTTCTGCCAGTTTGCATTGATATAATGCCTTTGATGTCTCATATCTCTCAGTACGAGCTTGAACTTGAAAAAGTTCACGAAGCTGCACAATTATGTCATAAGCACTCAATTTCTCAAGCTGCTTCTGAAGCTCAGAGTTCATTATCGTGAGCATGAGACAAGTAACATCAAGGTCATCATTCACATGCTTATCATAAATTGCTTGTTCTGCGGCAGAAATTTTACCATCTGTATCAGCCTTTGGTTTTTCAGGAACAGGTTTCTCTAGAACGTATTCCTTTTTCTCTTGCTTGAGAATTATGCGTAAGTTTCTATACCAGTCTAAAAAGTTTGGACCAGTGAGTTTTGCACTATCTTTTTCAATAGCAGATCGCAACGTAAAAGTGGATGTATTTGCCATAATCTACAACAAAATAAATATGTAAAAATTTAGACTTTAAGTTTATGTTTTAGAAAAACCTTTTAACTAAAGTTTTATTCCCACTATGTGTTTTAAAATTAATGTCCCATATAAAACCACATAGCGAACCAAGATCCATATTTCACCAAATTCAAGTGAGCTTTGGCATCACTGCTTAAATTTAGTTATTTAGGTAAGCACTCCCATGCTAATTACATCTAATATAACTCTTGGTTTGTTTGAGGTGACATTCCATGTCCCGGCTCCTCAAACCTATGCCTCAAGGCCCAAAAACGTTTTGATAGCCTAGTTAAGTGAAACCAATTCTCTATATATAAGTATCCAACACTTATATCCTACCTCATTAAGATAACTAATGATACCTTGCTTTGGCAAGCCCATCAATTAGTGATCGAAACCTTGATAGGTTAGAGATTTTGGAAAGGCATAAAACTTAATTTTTCTTTAAGGGACTTTGTTGTTTATTTTGAAAACATGCTATACAATAAACAATTAAATAATAACATGAGCCCAATTTATAAGTGGAATAGTATGATCCATGGCATGATAATCTCCATTGTAAGACTCGACAATAGCCACCATCCATCCTTCATGTAATCTTCTTTATTCTAACCAAAATAACTACTCTAATGGCAATAAAGAAAATACATATATGTCCTAATTTTAACGGTTCGCAGACCGTATAAATGATACATAATAAGCGACATGCAAGTCACTTTTAATTATATAATAAATTAATTCACGGGGCACCTTAGGCCGCATTTACACACATCATTCATTCATTTATTATAACATATACACACAAGGCAACGGGATCATACTATTCACATATTTCATAACTGCAAAACAAAGTTAGATATAGAATCTAATTCTAAATATGGGCTCATGTATAAAACAATACGAGGGGGGTTTCCTTACCCCGTATATAATATCGGCGGTTCCGCTGATTCAATTCAGTATATATTACTTAAACAATCTCTCTTCAGATTCATAAAATAATCATATATCAGAATCAGTCTAACTGATTCGGTTTTTATAAAACAGAACTTTCAGATTAAATTTAATTAACCTAAAATTCGAATCAATCCAACTGATTCAATTCTGTCAGAACAATCTAATTGTTATGATTATTTAATTATTCCTTAACCCACACATAAATCGCCAAATTAATTCGTATAATTTTAATCAATCCAATCGATTAAATTGATACGTTAATCTAATTAACAATCAGAAATCCAGAATTAATTCTACACAAGTGGCTCTGATACCACTGTTGGGATTTCGGGTAGGTTATAGTGCAACAATTCGAATCAGTTCAAGATGTTCACTACCCGAAAACCAGAATCCATGTATAAAATTAATCCTAGGATTAAAATAGATTTTACCACTAGACGCGCAGCGGAAACTTCAAGTCTAGCAGTAGCCTTCTTTTCCTTTCCTTCGTGTCTCCTTTCCTTCGTGTTTCCTTTCTTTCGTGTCGGATCCACGCAACAGCCTAGCAGTCACGCCTCTATCAGTATCCACACGAACAGATTCAAAATCAACAGTCAACTGGTATGCTAGTACCAATCTGAAAGCCCCGTTTTTTTTTTCTTTCTTTCTCTTACGTTTTCTGATATGTGCGAAATGGAATTTTCTGGAACCTATGAAACCGAACTGCTGCATGTATATTTATAATGTTTATGCATCCATTCATCACACCATCTGGTTGCACCTTTTAGAAAACGTGATCTGATCTGAGATCAGATCAGATCAGATCAGATTAGATCAAGAATTTGGGCCTAGCCCAATAAGACTTAATATATTAATTCAGCCCATATTATTTGACCTGTAGAACATTTCTTACACCTTGCTCATTATAATTATCGGATAATGAAACGGTAGCAGATAAATAACGGGAAATACTAATATAATAATGATTTATTATTATTTATTGAATAAAACATTAAAACATATACATTTATTTCAGAGGAATAGCATTTTGTTTGAAAATTTTGAAAGGTAAACTAATTTGTAAAATTTCCCGTTTTCACATACTTAAATCTAAAAAAAAATGGCTTGCTTTTTAATATGAAACGGACGTTATAGAAATTGTCTGCAATTTTTGTACTTTATTAACTATAACTCTTACATATTTTATTTTTATATGCTCGAATCATCTAAAAAGACCAATTAAAAATTAATTTTACTGACTACTACTCAATTCTCATAAGGATTTACGGAGATAAATTTAGGAATCTTCTAATTTTTACAACAACTCAATTTTCAAAAACATTACAAGTTATCTTTGGCACCTAATTATAATTTTTTTTTAATATCTTATGGTATCTTATATATGAGTAAGACTTGTGTGCTATGAATAGCATAATGCCATTCGTGCTACGGTCTCAAAAATCTATCATATAAACTTGAAACTTCGATTTAAGTAGCTCAATAAATTGATTATATAATAAATTTGTAAAATACTAATTTTTACTATATTTGAAAATTTTTTACTATTTTTTATAATTTATGAAAGATAACTAAAATGGTCTAAAACTGAAAGAAAATTGTCAATATTTTAGGATATTTTTACCATATTTCATAAATCATAAAAAATAGTAAAAAAACTCCAAAAACAGTAAAAATCAGTATTTTACAAGTTTATTATATAACCAATTTATTGAGCTACTTAAATCGAAGTTTGAAGTTTATACAATAAGTTTGTGAGGCCATAGCACACATTACCTTATGCTATCCATATCACCCAAGCCTTACTCATATATATTGTGTTTGACTAGTGTGTTATCGATTGTATAAGATGTTCCGTGATATTTCTCAAAAAATTATTAGACAGACAACAAATTCTATATCAAAGTCATTGAAATCGATCTACTTCATAAGTAATGTACTTACATGTAGACTTTATAAGTTTTTAATTTTATTTCATACAAAGTCAAACATCCAAAAAATAAATATTTATACAAAATAAATTCGAAAATTTATAAAGTTTACACATAAATGTGTCACATTTTAAGTGAATTAATTTCAACATACAGTATGAATTTAGGTTTCCTCAATTTTCTAAAATAAATAGTACGGATGATAACTCTAATTAGATTTGAAATTATAACCATGTCACTCGATCGTCTCATGATGCAAATTAAATCAAATGTAAAAAGTAAAAATATTGAGATTTTTTTGACAAAATTCACAACCCAACTTGTGCACAATCTTTACTCATACGCCAGGTGTTGCTGGGAAGAAACCAAAAGCCTGAAGAGAGTCTTTCTCCAATTTTCTTTTTTGGGTATCAGCTCAGAGTTTTTTGAGTAAAGATATTGAAATAACAGTTTTGATTCCACCTCAGCAAATATAGCTTGCACACTAGTAAAGCATAACCTCCTCCCATATCTTGCGGTTCTACTTTCGTTTTTCTTTTCTTTTCTTTTCTTTTTTGCACCTTTTTTGCTTTTCCTGGTTTTTCTCTTGTGTGTATGAATTAGCATTTTTTTTTTCTCTTATTACTGCAGGCATAGAAGGAGAATTTAAAGCATCTGCATGAGTAAAATTAAAAAGAAATTAATTAAAGCAAATGTCAAGCACTAATTAGGGGTGTCAATGGCACCCTTTTACTCGTTTACCCGACCCGTATCGTATCCGAAAACACGGGTAAGGGTAAGATTTTTATTCCGTTAGCTAATTGGGTATGGGTAAGGGTAATGATTTTTTTTCGTTATCTTACCCGTTTTAGTATAAGATAATTTAAAAAAAATAAAATTACATATATAAATATATATTTGTATGAAGATGATACATAATACAATAAATTTTTTGTATTTTATTAAATTTTCATAATACAAATTAGTTGTATTCATTATTACTTTTTCTTATTTTAAAAATTATTTTATTGAAAACACAAATTGAAATGTTAATGGCATTTTTTTATCCGTTTACCCGACCCGTACCGTATTCGAAAATACGGGTAAGGGTAAAGATTTTTTTTCGTTATCATAACGGGTACGGGTATGAAAATGTCTCCACCCGACCCGTATCGTACCCGTTGACACCCCTAGCCACTAATTGACACGTACTCATGCAATTAATGTTTAATTACTTTTAGTGAACATTTTAGCAATTATTACTAATAAAAATAATTAGAAAGTGATTTCTTTACAAGAAAACTTTCTAATTTAATTAGAAATTACGTTACATCTCATAAATAGAATCGAAATGATATGCGTGTGTTTAATTATGAATGAAAATGAAATTCCAATGCAGAATAATGCATGACTAATTAAAATATTTGGAAAACATTTGTATGTTTTTTTTCAAGAATTTTTTTTACCAATGGATTGGCATGCATATAAGTAATACAAGTGCAGTGCTAGATGCTAAAATATATAAATACATCTCATCGTATTAAATTGCTAATAGATAGCTCTAGTGTAAATAATAATGTATTTTAGAAATTTTAAGTTTACATAGGATGCTATTGGCATGATAAATTCTAAGCAGAAATTAATTTAATTAATCCAAAAGTAATATATAATTAAACGCTGTTGGCATGATAAATTCGACATCTCAAACTGTGAATAATATGTGATATATTAATATATATTCCACAATTATACCCGGAGATAATTAATTAATTGAATAACCGAAAAAAATTTAGTTACCACACCAGAAAATCAAAATTTATTGATTACCACTCTAATGATCAACATATTTCAAAACATATAGACCCAGTCCGCGCACCAAATTGGACTGGCGCGCATATTGGGGATGCGCATCAATTTGGTGCACATACTGGGTAGCGCACCAAATTACGTGCGTCATTCCAATCTACGCACCAAATCGGTGTGGATCCCCAGTTGGCGCACCAATCCAATTTGGTGCCCGGACTGGATCCACGTGGGTGTAGGAAATGAAATCTGGCCATAGTAATGAATTAATTTTGTTTTTCTGGGGTGTAACTAAAAAATAATAATTTCGGATTGAATAATAATAATCATAGTTTTCTTTGTTCCGAAGAAAAATGAATTAAAGCCAGTTAGTGACATGATTAATTAGTTGTGGGGCATGATATATGCTCACACAAATACACCAAGCATGTCAAGCACATGAACCCAAAGGTGCAAGAACGCGCATAACACAACACCTCACCTATAAAGTAAAGCATGCTGTGGCAACCTCTCAAGGTCTCAAGAGAATTCCACCATGTTTAATTTGTTCTCTTCCCCCTCTCTCTATATATATCTCTCTCTTTTATAGCAAGCTGCTGTCTTCTCTATTTCATGTTTTGATAAACTGGAATTGGGAGCCTCCTTATTGCATCCAAATTGGACACTAGGAGGAGTTAGCTGCTGTTATTACTATCATTTCATCTGTTAAGAGAGAGATTATAATTATAAAGAGAAATTAGAGAGAGAGAGAGAGGGGAGAGATGGCACTGCTATCTTTGGATCATCCTTGGGCCTTCACTTTTGGTATATTAGGTATGCATAATTCTATTATATTTTGTCTCTTAATTAAGACTCCATATAAAAAAAAATGATTGTCAAATCATTTAAATATACTTTATGAATGATGATTGTACTTCTTATCAGATCAAAATATTAAATATAGGATATATAGTTGATTAATTGTATATTTTGTTTTATACATTTGAAGGTAACATAATTTCATGCATGGTATATCTCTCCCCAATGTAAGGTTCCTTAACCCTTCTGATATATATATATATATATTTTTTATCCTACATAAATTAATTCAATGCATGTACATTTGAGATATTGTTAGTCTTTTCTTGATATTGTATCATTTCCAGGCCAACATTTTATAGAGTGTACAGAAAGAAATCGACCGAGGGTTTTCAGTGTGTACCTTACGTAGTCGCTTTATTCAGCGCTATGTTGTGGATATATTATGCACTGCTAAAACCAAATTCATACCTCCTCATCACAATCAACACAATCGGTTGCATCATTGAGACTGCGTATATCATTGTATATCTCGTTTATGCGCCAAAGAAGGCAAAGGTAAAATTTATATGCATATAAGATAGCTAGTTACTGTTCTATTGCACTGATTGTCTGATTCATTGAGCTTTCTTCACACAACTTGTGAACTTGTTAATTAAAAATTAAATATACAAAACACAGTTTCAAAACTTTTAGTTGAGTAAGATTTTGTTCATTAATTGTAATTGAAAATTTTCTTATTTAGAAAAGCGAGGACCACCATGTCATAATTAATTCTATAAGCATAATACACAAAATTTAAGAAAAAATCTTGCACATCTGGCATAAGCAGTAGTACAGTTTGATACTAGACAGTACACCAGGTTATCAAAGCATAATTCAGGTTTTGAAAACAAAATTTCATGAGATGCTCTTTCGACTGATTAATTCACAGATATGCACGGCAAAATTGCTGGTAGTTTTGAATGTGGGGTTGTTCGGCCTGATCCTTGTTCTCACTCTTCTGCTATCAAGGGGCAGAGATCGGATTCGCATTCTTGGATGGGTTTGCGTTGGTTTTTCTGTTAGTGTCTTTGTTGCACCACTGAGCATAATTGTAAGTAAAATTTAAGAAACATTGTTGTTCTTGTCGTGTTTGTATAAAAGTTTTTTTAGAGAGATAAAATAGAGGGTTGAAAATTTTTTACCTTGTGCATTTGATGTGCTGGAAGTTCATCCACTATTTCCAAGAATGTTAATGATAGACCAATTTTGATTTTTAAAATTACTCATGCAAATTTAACAATTATAAGGATTCTGAGTTAAATGCTAGGGAAATATATAACTTCAAGTAATTATTGGTTCCTTTGATCTCTGGCAGAGGCTGGTCATACGCACAAAGAGTGTGGAGTTCATGCCTTTCTCGCTTTCTTTTTTCCTTACAGTGAGTGCTGTAATTTGGTTCTCCTATGGCCTTCTAACCAAGGACAAATACATTGCGGTAATTGTTTATATTGCCAATAATTACATTTATTAGATATTTTTATTTTCTAGTTATTCATCAAGTTTACAGAAAATAATTAACATGTGCTTGATCAATAACCATTGGGAGTAATAAACATAAATATTTCATTCTAATTTTGAACCATTATTTTTTTTTTCCTTTTCTGTCATACGAACAGCTCCCAAATGTAGTCGGATTTGTTTTCGGGATCATCCAAATGGTGCTCTACACTGTGTACAAGCAATCGAAACAACTAGATCCAGCAATGGAGATCAAGCTGCCCGAACACCCAATAGAAATTGCGAAGCTCGGACCCACAGAGAAAACCTTTGGTGTTCATCCTATCGAAGAACATGAACATAATTCTGACCAAGACAACCGAAATGCGCGTGATGACGACAATAACAACAGCAACAAATATCGTGAGAATAACGAAGAACAAACCATTGAGGTGTAGTAACAACAATGCTTCATATTGAGGCTCTTTTGCTCTGAGAGGCCACCAACTATACTTATATATTTAATTGGATACATAATACATAAATTTGCTAGAACATATAGAGAGCATTTGTGTATCTGAGAGGGATAGAGAGAGAGAGGGTTGGTTGAGGGTTTATCTTTTGCAATTAATGTAGCTATTTAATATAACATTTTAAATGGATGGAGTTTGAGAAATTGAATGGAAGGGTAGCTTGCTAGCTAGCTTGCCTTGTCATAATATAAGACATCCATTTTGTACATTTGTGTTTTTGGAATCAATAAAGAGATCATAAAAGAGACGAAAGTGGTTTACATTTGCTTATATCAGTTAGTTTTTAATTGTGTAGCTCTTTTCTAAGTAGCGGCTGGCGGCTGGTGGCGATAAAAAAATTTATTTTTGTGTCTTTTTGTACAACTAGATATACACATCTTTTCAAATTAAGATCTTAATTTAATTTATAAAATGAAAGTATCGGTGAGGGTTAAATAAATAATTATTGTTAAGAATAAGTTGATAGTTTTTTTTTTTTTTAATATCGCTATTATTAATAGAAATATATATCTACGAAGAAACCAATGTAATTAAACATTTTTATTCTCGCAAATTAATACTCATATACTTTTAGAATTAAGTTGCAAGTTTTGAGTCACTATATTATTATTGTTATTAAATATCATCTTTATCAGGTTTTTATAACACTTATTATGTTATGTCTGCAATTTTCTAACACTTATTATGTTATTATTGTTATTAAGTATCATCTTTATTTATCAGGTTTTTCTAACACTTATTACGGAGATAGCTAGATGCTCCCTTTTTATTATCAAGCTTTAAGATTTTCGTTTGCTCTCATTATTGATTAGACATGATGAAGAAATCAAATAAAAATAAATTACATCTAAAAAAGTGAACAATATAATATTTCAATCCCGTTGCAACCCACAGATACTTAACTATCATAGATATATATATATATATAGGTTTTGGCTAATATGCTATGGGTAGCTAAGAGGCCTCCGTGCTACGGCTCGGATTTCGAGTTTTCAAAATCCTAACGGTCGATCCGAACCGTTCATCTTGTTCTCCATATTAATATGTGCTTGGAGACCAAATTTTACATTTTTCTGAATTTTTTTACTATTTATTAAGCCACTTTGAAAACCGCTGATCCAACGGTAGTTTTCTGGTTTTACTGTTGGGTTAAGCCACCGTTGGATCAGGGGTTTTCAAAGTGGCTTAATAAATAGTAAAAAAATTCAGAAAAATGTAAAATTTGGTCTCCAAGCACATATTAATATGGAGAACAAGATGAACGGTTCGGATCGACCGTTAGAATTTTGAAAACTCGAAATCCGAGCCGTAGCATGGAGGCCTCTTAGCTACCCATAGCACCGTAGCCACGTCCTATATATATATATATATATATATATATAGTTAGGCTGGGGTGCTATGGATAGCATAGTGGCCTCCCGTGCTACGGCTCAATATTCAAGTTTTCAAAATCCAAACGGTCAATCCAAACCGTTCATTGTTTAATCCATATTGAAATGTGCTTGGAGACCAAATTTTATATTTTTTGGAATTTTTTTGCTATTTATTAAGATGGTTTCAAAATCGCTGTTTTTATTAAAATTCTGCACCACTGGAAAACAGCGGTTTCAAAAATGCTTAATAAATAGTAAAAAAATTCCAAAAAATGTAAAATTTGGTCTCCAAGCACATTTCAATATGGATTAAACAATAAACGGTTCGGATCGACCGTTTGGATTTTGAAAACTTGAATATTGAGCCGTAGCACGGGAGGCCACTATGCTATCCATAGCACCCCAGCCTAACTCTATATATATATATATATATATATATATATATATATATATATATATATATATAGTTCTTACTTACAGGTTACGCAATTATATATTGACGAATATGATATGTTGCATTAAATAAACAATTAGACAATTGTCAATAGTTAGAAAGATATTATTAATATTTAGCTAATTATTGTAGTTACTAGAGGTGGTACAAAAATTAAGTCATTGCTACTTGGATGTCTCTAGCTATGTTGTCAGCTGTCATATCAGTTAGCATCCATAATTACCTAATTATTATAGGTTTTAAAAAATAAAAAGTTACTTACTTATCATATATAGCATTTAAAATTACAGACTTTGAATCACTATTTTATTAATGAAAATGTCAGTCTTTATATAATTGGAAGTGGATAACAATATTCGCACTCAAGTACCCGCACAATCTCTACACCATAACTATCATAAATCCAGCACTGAATCCTTTTCTAAAAGATTAATACCGAATTTTTTATTTATATCCAAAAAAATAATCAAAGTTGGGCTGGATTTCACAATCTACCCAAACCGAAAAAAAGATTTTCCAATAATTCAGTCTAAAACCGGAAAAAAAAATTCCAGTTTTAGAATTTCAAAACCAGCACCTAAAAAAAAGAAGAAGAAAAACCGTAAAAAATATTTCCGGTTTCAATATTTTTTTCTTTTTTCAGATTTTTTTATTTAAATAGAAATTTTTATAATTTTTTTATTTTTTTATTGAAATATTAGAAATATTTAATATATTTCTTTGAAAATAGATGGAATATTATATAATTTGATTTATTAAAAATACTGCTACAAATATCCGGGTCAACATTTTTCATGTCGGATTTCTTGCAGTTGTAAGAAAAATTAATATATTTATTTATGAATTATCGGAAAAAAAAATGCTTGGATTCTAAGTTATTGACCCCGGTTTAAAAGTCATTTCTAGGTAATACAGAAAATATTGTGATCCTTCTAGTACATTTAATTTATAAAAAGTTGTATCTATTTTGAGAATTCTTTGTAATAACAATCATTAAATAAATTAAAAAATTTATTTTTTTCAAAAATAGATACCACTTTTTAGAAATTAAATGTACTAGAAAAATGATAATATTTTTTGTATTCACTTAGAAGTGACTTTTGAACCAAGATCAATAATTGAGAATCCAAACATTTTTTTCTAATAACACATATATAAATATATTAATTTTTCTTATAGCAAAAAATTCAGCATGAAAAATATTGATCCAGGTTATTTGTAGTAATCTTTCTAATAAATCAAATTATATAGTATTCTATCTATTTTCAAAGAAATATATTAAATATTTCTAATATATCAATAAAAAAAATTTCTATTTAAATAAAAAAATCTGAAAAAAATTTACATTTTTTTTAGCCGCTAGTTTTGGAATTCTAAAATCAGAATTTTTTTTTCAGTTTTAGACTGAATTACTGGAAAAAAAAATTCGGTTTGGATAGATTTTGAAATCCAGCCCAACTTTGGTTATTTTTTAAAATTTAATTATTTTTTTGGATATAAATAAAAAATCGGGGATTAATACATATACACATAAGTATTTATATTTAGAGGAGGGATCCGATTACACCCTTTTTTGGTGACACCGAATTACACTTCATTTTCAAAGTTTTCAAAGTCCAAACTATTCAACTTGTTGGATATGTTAAAATGTGCTTGCAGATCAAATTTTATATTTTTTGGAATTTTTTTACTATTTATTAAGTATTTAACAAAATCACTATATTCAAACTGTTGAATTTTTGTACCCATCTTAATAAATAGTAAAAAAATTCAGAAAAATGTAAAATTTGATATGTAAGCACATTTTAACATATCCAACAAGTTGAACGGTTTGAATCAATTGTTTAGACTTTGTAAACATAGGGTGTAACTGGTGTCACCAAAAAAATTAAGGGTGTAATCCGATCTCTCCTCTTATATTTATGCACTGAGATATTTATACTTATGAGTTGAACAATTTTTACTTAAATAATTGTCTCTCCAACAAAATCTCTCAAACGTACTAGCACCATAAATACTTATGAAGGACCACTCAAACTACATGAGATGGACCATACAAGTTTTTAGAGGTGAGTTTTTTTTTTTTTCTCCGTTCAATCTCATCTCTATTTCTAACAATTTGTGAGAAATTTTGTAAACCTAAAACCAATAACGTCCTTTACACAATTTTCTCTTTCAAATGAGATCCATAATGACGTACTTTCGGACTCGTCGTCACGCAAGTATTTATACTTTATAGTGCAAGTATTTGTACCTATACATGCAAATATTTTTACATACGACACTAAATTACGTCTGAAAGTATTAATCTCAAGTATTATAAGTAATTATACCTATAAACTGAAGTATTTATACCTATGAGGTCAATTATTTTTATTAGAGAAAGGTAGATGTGGAGACGATTGGGGAAGGTTAATAAAGGATAGTGGTCTCCACTACTTCATTAAAGAAAGCTTGACGCGGGAGGATTGGGAAACTAGAAAAGGAATAACCATAACAAGTTACGCATCAAGGTATTAAATATCTTACTTTTCAAGTATTAATATATTATGTTTCAAGTATTGATACTTATAAAGGTTGATACAGTATCAAGTGCGAGAACTGCAATGGAAGAGCTATATAATTAGTGAGAACCATAGTACATCATTTATCTAATATTATTACGGAGATTTTAAAAATACTATACTACATAAACTCTAATAATTATTCTAAATAATTAGCTAATCAAGCATCATCTATCAATTTTAATTTATTCTACTTCAAATACAATCAAGCATCATCTATCAATTTTGATGAGAACTAGCAGATTAAATTGGAAAAAGAAAAAAGATAAAAAAAAGGTGATCAGCTGACCGCTTAGTAGTGCAAAAGAAGTCCAAAAAAAATTTGAGACGGCTAAAGAGTACCAAATTTGGGAAGATTGACACTTCACACTTGAATTATATAGCTTCCAAGAACCACCTCCTAAAATTCTGGTATTTGGCCCATTTCTTTGTCCATTTGTATGAAATGCCAATTTGCTCCTCAAACGCTTCTCTGGATGTTCAGAGAAAACGATAAAAAGCAAAATATGGTTATATAGACGATTTCCACATCTCCATCTTGGAAAAACAGAAAGGAATAGGAGAGCTTGTGAACCTTTTTTTAAGCATAATTTCTAACTTCCTCATATTTTGTATATCTGTTGTTGCGAGCAAGTTACACGAACAGTCGGACAATATTTTGTTAAAAAATTCATGCTGTTGAAAATCAACATTTAA
Organism: Carex pumila; assembly: GCA_033356055.1. NCBI lineage: Eukaryota > Viridiplantae > Streptophyta > Magnoliopsida > Poales > Cyperaceae > Carex > Carex pumila. The sequence continues at coordinate 96,982 of JARJHM010000376.1, forward strand.
TTTAGAAACTTAAAAGTAATATTTTTTGGATAAAATATCAATTCGCAAATTGTTTTATAAATATTTAAAATTGAAGAACATGGTTTCTATTTTATCTTAAAAAAATAGTTCGATGATAGCAATTTTTCTCTCAAAAATTTTAAGATAAAAATTTAATTGTGACTATTCCGAACTATTATTCTATGTTTGAATGTATTTGAATTAGTAGAAGAGATTGTTTTTTGTTTGTATTTTATAGATTAGTATGATATTCTACTAATCTAACTAAAAATTGAATTAGCTCACTATTCTCATTAACTCAAGCATTCATCCAAACGCACCCGAAAACAACAGCAACAACTTCCGTGATGGTTTTTAGTGACCTCGCCTCTCGGATCTGCCAGGACCGGCATGGGCTATGGCAGAACGTGCTTAGCTTCACTGCACCTTAAATCTTTCCGGAGACAACATATCAATGGCCTTAAATCTTTCTCATATAACCCCCAAGTGCTTATGGGAAAATCTTATAACTCCAATTTTGTTGTTTGTTTAAAAAGAATGCTGAAGTTATCCTTCTTTTCTCAAGCATTCATAAACAAAGGAGAGGATAGTTTGAGCAACTTTTAAAATGGACAATGACAGTATGCAATTTCATGTATTATCTAGAAGTATCATCATTGATAGGGGTAACTTGGAATTAGCATCTAACATAAACTTTAACCATCCTCAATGACATTACCAGTATTGTATACCCAATTCCATATTTGTGTTCAAGTTAAAAAATAACATGAAATGCGGATATGATACCAACAACCAAAATCAAAGTAACTAGCTATTATTCCATGCTCCACATTAGACACCCAAAATAAAAAAGTTTAGCACACCCCTGCATCTTTTGCATTGCTTAATTTTTAGACGTGATGCATATGACTGGTACAAATATTGGCCAGAATTTCAATACATGCTCATTTTTTTCCACAGCAACTTTGACTATAAACCCTTGGCAGCATCTGCCAAGCTTCTCAAAATAAAAAATAAAAAACTTTTGACTATAAACAGCACATGCATCCTCACCATGATAATGGGGACACCAATTCACCAATTATGCATATAATCAGGGGAATAAAAAAAAAAAGCACAAGGAAACAGGAGAGAGAGAGAGACAAAATGTCCTCTATTACCACAAAATTTTTGGAAATTTACATGCATAATAAAAGACGCTCCTCCATGGTTCATCCCCACAATTCTTTTTTTCTTTGTTTTTCTTCTTATAGGGGGCTCAACCCCAAGGTTTCTAGATAATGTACATCTAAAACTCTACCTTTCCGCTAAAAGGGAAAGAGAGATGGTGATGATAATAGTATTAATAATGCAAACAATCAAATAGAGCAGTAACAGAACATCACCTCCTTAGCTGCCCACGCTAGGAGAAGATTCTGCATTTCTAATCATAGCCTTCCTCTTCTCTCTCCAATTCTCACCCCACATCTTTGCCTCAGCAACTGCACGCTCCCGATCAAAATCCTTATTCAATATCCCAGCAACCAAATCCCTTGGTGAATCATCCCTCTCCTTGGTATTGCTATTATTACCATTATTTCCACCACTAGTATTATTGTTACTACTACTACTACTACTATTATTATTATTATTATTATTATTCCCCGGTTGACCTCGCCTCTCGGCTCTACCAGGACCGGCATGGGCTGTGGCAGGGTCATACGTCTGGGAAGCCAGGTAGGACAATGCGGTGACGACATCCGCGATGAGGGGACGGGATGCGGCCTCAGATTGGATGCACATTGATGCCACCGCAAGAGCTTGGTACAGGCCACGCATTGGATACCGGCCTTCAAGTCTAGGATCTGCCATTTTTGGAAGCTTTCTCCTGTCATTGAATAATGGCCTCGCCTGTCGGGAAATCAAAGATCTTTATCAGCTTATTAATAGCTATCATTCTCTATTCTATAGTAATCACAAGAACATTTAAAGAGGATTTCATAGTATATTAATGTTAGTTCTACTCAAGTTTTCATATAAGTTGTCAATAAACACCTATCATTAATGTTCGCCAAAGATATCATAATCTACCTTAATATTTTGACAGAGAGAGCTGATAAACAAAAAACGACATATGGTCTTATGGATATCTTTCAAGTAAATTCATATATTTTTTTTAATAATGATATTACATGAGTTAATTTACTGCTATCAAATAAACGAAAGACAAGGTAAAGGACTTGAAGGTATTAAGATATACTTCTTTTCCTTTTCTTCATTAATTCAATTTCAGCTGAAAGGCCAGTAAAAGGACAAACAATTCTGAAGAAATCAAACTAACCAGGAGGAGTCATAGGGATTAAGAAATGCTTATTCTTGAAAAAAAAAAATTTGGTTAAAATGTTCAAATTTGAAACTAGTAGCAAAGACGACAGCTGCTGTCAGTTTTCAAAAAAATAAAAAGAAACTAGTAGCAAATACCACATGATATAAACATTCTAGATTTTTATATTCCAAAATTGGGAATAAATATAGGTCAAGTTGTCTTATATATTTAAAAATATCACAAATAAAAAATGCTTAAGTTCTTTGCTACTTCTAAGGTCTTCTTGAAGCTTCCATATATACCAGCAGAATTGTCAAAGGATATTTGTTTATATATATTTTGACTTGTTACAAATGACATTTAACTTTGAAATTTTCATAGAAACCTTGTTGATGTTGAGCTAATGTCCATCACTAATCAATTAAACATTTCTCAAATAATTAGAGAATTGGCATGCAAAAATAATGTTCCAAAAAGATATATATAGAGAGAGAGAGTAGAACTAGGGTGTTCCTAAGTTCACCAACCCCTTTGTGAACTCAACTCTAAAACCTATCAGATTGGACAAATCCAAACCGATGAAATCCTTCTATGAGTCTACATGCGAAAATTTTAAAATTTTAAATTAATTTGCATAGAGTCAAGTATCCAAAAAATGAATGCATTAAAATTAATTTATAAACCTTATAATTTTGACCATTTGACTTTATACTAAATTAATTCGAAACTTTAAAATTTTCATATGTAGATGCATCACTCATAAGATAGAAGGATTTCAATAGTTTAGATTTGTCATTTGAAGCCAATTCAGTAGATTTTAGAGTTGAGTTCACAAAAAGGTTTGGTGAACTTAGGAACACCCTAGTTCTACTCTCTCTCTCTCTATATATATATATTATGACTAAATAAAGAAACAGAATAATGAAAAGGAGAATTCCGGGAATCCCCTGAAAGAATGATAATGACAACAAAAAATTTACTTACCCATGAAACAAGATTTTGCTCCCCGTGGGGCCTGGTGCTGTCAATTGCCTTGCGGCCTGTAATTAGCTCCAACAAAACAACACCAAAGCTATAGACATCTGACTTGACCGTCAACTGACCTGTCATGGCATACTCAGGAGCACAATAACCATATGTACCCATGACCCTGGTTGACACATGCGATTTATCTCCAACTGGGCCCAATTTGGCAAGCCCAAAATCAGACAACTTTGGATGAAACGTCTCATCTAATAGTATATTTGATGATTTGAAATCCCGGTAAATGACAGGTGGGCTAGCCTTGTCATGGAGGTATTCCAGCCCCTTGGCGGCCCCTGCAGCAATTTTCATGCGCATGTTCCAATCCAATGTTTCCTTGTCGGGTGGCAGATCTAATTTATAAAGTGATTAGTACAAGTGTTCTCACTCAAGTACACACATTTTCTTTAGGACTAATTCTTGTCAGGTAAATCTTATGCACAGAAACTGTACAGTGTTTGTTGGATGCAATAGTTGTGTGCAATATGATGGATGGTTGTTCTATCTATTTATAGGGCATATCTACCAATAACACTATTCGCGCCTAAAAAAAAAATTTAACCAAGGTAACGATGTAGAAAGATTCTTAGATATTCAGAGTAACATGCAGCAAGAATTGGTTGGTACAACATACTTATCATAAAGTGCTCGGTAATTGAATTACCATTCTGTTTCTTCCTAGATATTGTGTCCACTGATCAGAAAATTAATTGAGTGAAATAGTACATAACGATTCAATTGAAGCCAAAGAGTGTGGGTCGGCCATAAAATACTGGTATGATACCAGTCTGGTAATGTACCAATCAAAGCCAGTACCATTATCTACCAGCTGAAATTGCATTCCTCTTATCTACAATACTAGCTATCATCACCAATGCCATTATCTACCAGCTGAAATTGCATTCCTCCTAGCACTCTTACCAGAGATTAGTAGAGAAAGAGAGAGAGAGAGAGATGCCAAGTACCGTGCAAATGATCTTCAAGGGAACCGAAAGGCATGTATTCATAGACAAGGAGGCGCTGGTCACCATCAGCACAATACCCAATCAGATTCACAAGATTAGGATGGTGCAACAAGCTCAGCATTAACACCTCCACTAGGAACTCTCTGTTCCCTTGCAACCCGTCCCTGTTTAGCTGTTTTATCGCCACAACCTACGATTAAAGTAAAATATTTTTATTCAACTGAGGTTATATTACATGAATGTAAATAATCTACACCAGATCTTCTAATACTGTGGCTCATCTTTCAGTTAATATTTTCTGGCATTTGTGCAAACACATTGGCATGATTAAAAGATTACCAGGAGAAAGGGAAAACAAATAAGTGTAAGAAATTACCTGGCCAGTGCTCTCAAGGCGGCCCTTATAGACACGGCCAAAGCCACCTTCTCCTAGAAAACACTCCGGCCGGAAGTTTCTAGTAGCAGCTGCCAGCTCGCGGAATGTGAAGGTCTGTGCCGATATGCTTACCCCTGCATGCACAATATTAAATTCCTTCTCTCTCACCTCTCTCTCTTTCTCTTTCTCCACAATAGGGTGATCCTTTTTAAATGCCACTGAGTTCTTCAAGCGTTGCTTATCCAAACCTAATACATTTTCATGATGAAAATTGTAATGTCAGAAAATTTAAAACATAATATGAGTATATTTCACATGTGCCCTCACAAAAATGTTAATAGTACCATGTACACACTAATAAAAAGAGAAGTGTAGAAAGTTCTTTAGGGAAGTTTGGATTGGAGAAATTAGAATGAGAGGAGATCTGGTAGTGTGTTGCACGATTTACAGGGGTGTAGACATAAGATACTCTTCATTTTAGCATGAAAGAAATTTTGATGTAATCGCATAGTTTCCCTATACTCAGAACAGTAATACGTTTTTAGTGATATCCATAATTTACACAAAAAAATATTTGATATGCTTCTAATCGTAAATTTGCTAAAAACTTATTAATTGGTGGTGATCAAAACAACCATATTGCCCTTCAAAATTTCGTTGCAAAATGAATTATTTAATAGCATAAAATTTTAATAACAAGTGTGATTTTTAAGGTGCTAGATTCAAATCAGTAACCCAAAAGCACAGTAAATAATTTGGTACCACAAAATTTGGACATAAAATTTAGATCATATTTGAAGATCCAATTCCCCAAAAAAAAGTAAATTTTAAATTAAGAAAAACTTGCTGAATCAGAGGAGCAGAGGAGTAACTAATCTTAGGTATAGCCTAAATTATCCATCTGTTTATAACTAATTTCCCAGCTACAGTCCTAACACAATAATCTCAAGTAAGAAATAAGAAATCTATCAAAGGAACGGAAAAATACATAGACTGGTTGGAACTTGGAACAAGCAAAACTCACCAGACGATAGCTTTTCGATGCCAGGCGGCTGCATCGGCTGTTCATGGCTACTCGAAATTTTTGGATTAAGCTGATCTCCTTCCTCTTTTGAATCGAAACAAGAGAAACAACCCATTTCTCACTATATGTCAATCTAACTCGAACCCTTTTATTTTTTTACAAATTTTGTACCAGAGAAAGTACCCCTATATCTATCATCTCTCTGCCACAAGATTCTTACCTCAAGTAATGGATAAATCCCTTAAAAGGTAACAATTCTCTTTTGCGTACCCAACTTCTCACACTCAATTTCCAACAACAGTAAACAAGGATAAAATCGGATCACTCCAAATCGAGTTTCACTGAATCTAAATTGAATTGAACAATTAATTCCCAGCTGTATTCGATGGATACTGTATCAACTATCAACACGGTTTGGTAGAAATGGAAACGGGAAGGGAAGGGAAGGGAATAGAGAAGAACAGTGCGTTTTTGTTTCCTTGTAGCTATAGATTTGGGTAATTTATTACGCTAAAAGGAATTAGATTTAGAGATATGGTGTGAAAACTGGAGAGAGATACAGTGGACTTAGTTGAGCCGTTCAATGTGTCGGCTTCTTTCTCACACACCATATGCAGACTAAATGCTTCATTTTTATTCCTTGGGGAGTTTCTTTATCCTTTAATTACCTCATTAATTTATTACTAACCATATTTTCATGCCTACCCTCACAAAATCTTAAATATATTTACCATACCGTTGCTGCATAAAATTAGAATTCAAATCTGCTGCCATTCTCTTTTTTTTGTGAGAAGTAATCCTCCTATTTTAATTTATTTTGGAAGCAAATCTCAAAGTAATCTTTTTCAAAACTTTCATATACACACATCTCGAAATAATTCGATGACTAGATTTGAAAAAATAGAAATAGCAGAGTTACTATTCATACATGAAAATAACAACATATTTAGATCCATAAAATTATTACTACGAGAGAGTTCTTCAATTCCATCCATCTTTTTTAAAAGATTTCCCTTAATTTACGGTTTGAAATTTATTTTCAACTGTTTTGAGATTCGGACTAGCATAGAGACAATATTATTGGACTTTAGATTCGTGACAAGTTAAAAATAATTGTTCATATTGACTAATTGTAAAAGATGTACTGGTGAGCGAATCTTAAAGCAGATCCGATGGTAAGCGAACCCATTAAAACTAGTTTGAGTCCAATGACCATTGGACCCAAGCTGTTCTCCGAAATAAAAACCGGACCCTAATCACTTTTTTTCCGACACAAACTATGAAAAATTAATTTTCACATAGATAGTCCATTGATTATTCAATTTTCTTTCTTTCTTTTTTTTTCAAAAAAGAAGGGCTTGTAAATTTTTTTATCTTTGAAATTCTTACCTTTCAAAGGGACAGGTTTACAAATATCCGCCCTTGAAAGATTGAAGATCCAAATTCTTATTCTTAGGCCTATGTTTTATTTTGTTTTCCAGCCTACCTAATTAAATTCCAAAGTTTATTTAAAATTTTGTAAAAGATTAATTTACAATTTAGATTTACTAACCGAAAATTTCGGGGTGAAATGGGGAATTGACTTTTTGAGAGAGCGAGCTAATTTTCAACAATTGTTTCTATTTATCAAAATTAGCATTCTTTATTTAGTATCATAATACTATGCATATCACGGGTTGGTCTGTAATACAGATCAATATTTTTGTTTTCAAAATTCTAACGTCAATCCGAACCGTTTAACATGATTCTCATATAAATATATACTTGAGGACCGAATTTTATATTTTTTTAAGAACTTTTTTACTATTTTTTAAGATATGTAGAAACTCACTTGATCTGAAAATTTTGAACCATCCGAAAACAGAGATATTCTACCTATCTTAAAAAATAGTAAAAAAATATAAAAAAAAATATAAAACTCGGTCTACAAGTACATATTCATATGAAAATCATATTGAACGGTTCAGATTGATCGTTAAAATTTTGAAAACAAAAATATTTATCCTAATACGGATCAAATTGCGCTATACATAGTACCATAGACTCACTCTTCAGTCTTTTTTTTTAATTTTTATTTTTATTTTTATTATGGTTGAAGATAACATCAATCAATGTCGTACGGTAGTTGTGTTTAGCATATCAATGGATTATTATCAAATCATTAATTATTAGTCAAAATTAACGCATTTGACTGAATCTTTCAAAATTATGATACATATTGACTAAATCGAAATGTAAATTCGCTTCAATCAAAATGAACACTCATTGTTTTGAAATTTTAAATTAATTGTTCGATCGAGGAGATTTTGATGAATACTTGTTCGTTTTAATGTTAAATTTTTGTCCGTCTCTTTTAATTAAATTTCCGAATTTCAAATTTTGAGGATTAATTCTTTGCATTATATCATCAGTAAAAAGGACACCCCCAACAACTAATTTGCTATTTAATGCTCAATTTTAAAAATGAAATGACCAAAATAGCAACAAAGCTAAAAAATAAAAATAAAATAGCAATCAATTCATGTGTTGTCAGTATTTAAATATTTATTGAAAAGTGCCTACATTTAAAAAAAAAAAATCGAAGAGGCTAAGCAACACGAGATAAATAGAGCATATCTTGGTCTTCATTTTGTTCAGCTTAAAAGGCTTTTTTTTTAAGTTATTTTAAATTTTATTATTGAACAAACTTTTTTAGTACAGCTTTAAATTTAAGGGGTTTTTTTTTTAAATAAAATTAAATTTAACTATTTCAACGAAACAAGCACACTGAATTTTGTTTTAATAAAAAAAATGGACTTCAAATATATTTACAATTTGTGTGCTTCGCTTTAATATGTATGCGTGTTTGTTTCAATTTTCTTACACACAAATCATAATACAAATCAAACAGACTAGAAGTATGTCTGATGCTTATCGAATCTACCCTGTCTTATTTATTTGCATATCGATCGATTTTGTCTATCTCTGAAATTTTTTTGCCCCCCTCAGATGTTTGATTTTTAATTCGGGTTAAATTTAGAGTTAAAATTAAAATAAATTTCTTGAATTATGATTGGTAATTATAATTATAGGTTAGATAATCATAAATTACAAGTTAGAGTAATGAAAATTATAAGTTAAAGCATTATTTTTTTTATCAAGTACTTAATTAGTTAATAAATTTAAACCCGATTAACTATTTAAATCCAATTCGATATTTTTTTGCCCTTCTGATGAAAATCCTAGACCCGCTCCTGCAAAAATTCACCTATACATTTCAACGCATATTTGGATATAAAATTTGGTAACAAAAGCTTATTATTAATAAACTCGTTGTTTTCAAGAACTAACTTTTTAGTCTAGTAGCAAAATAAATACGAAACCTCTTTATAAAAAATAAAAAAGAAATACCGTAATTTGAAAAACAAAGAGCTCCAACTTTTCAGAAGACAAAAAAAACAGTTCGTTGTTTTCATTGTGAAAAACTTGTAGCTCGCGAAGCCACTGTATTATGAAAAAAAGGGATATTAGTTGAAAAATATTTATTGTCTATTAAACTAAAAAAAATGTAAATATGTTATATTTAAGGGATACAATATTCATGTTTCTGGCAACAAATAGTCATCACATTTATTTTCTAAATGGGCCGCAGATTGGCTCTGCGGCCTGGGTAAATTAAGGTGAAATTTCTCCAAAATGGAGGTGTTTTGATTTATTTATTTTTTATTATGGTATATAAAAAATTTCGGTAGAATTGTGCTTTCACTGATAATATTCAACATATTTTTTTGTCAGTATTTAAATCCTTCATTGACTAATAAAAAGAAACTAGAAGGCAGAGAGAATGTTAAAATTGTTAATTAGTCCATTAAATTTAGTTGTGACTAGTCAAACATTTTGATCAAGTCAATGTTAAAAGGAATTAAAATTAAATATGCAATACATATAAAATTACAATAATATTCTTAAAACATATAACTTTATAGAAAGAACAATAAGAATGAATCGCATTTTTCATATGTAATTTCAATTGTAAATTAACAATGATAAAGATCCAATAAAATATTAAAAGTTTAATCACTGGATCAAAAAAAATTATTCATAGAAGTAATAGAAAAATAATATGTATAATGAATGTATTGTATGAAAATTTTCATCATAGAAGTACATAAAAAAAAAAAAATTCGGTTCCTTCTAAGAAATAAAAAAATGTCAAGACAATTCATCTATAATTTTATATTATTTTTAATTCTAAAAATAAAAAAATATGCAGTGGATTCTTATTTTGAGACTTATAGTTCAAAGTTCAAACTTGCCTTGAAGAAATAAACAAAGACCAAAACAAGGGGCTCATTGCTTTAACTGGAGGTTATAATTCCCAAAGAGAGCCGATTAGTTGATCCTTCACTATAATAAAAAAAGGAGGATCCACTTATACATTTTTTGAGTGACACTAAATTATATCTTACATTTTTAAAGTTTTCAGTTCAAACAGTCGATTCAAGTTGTTCAACATGATGAATATATTAAAATATACTTATAAATCAAATTTTACATTTTTAAAAAAAAAATTTTACCATTTATTAAATATTTTACAAAATTTGATCTGCAAACATATTATAATATATCTATCATATTGAACAGTTTGAATCGACTGTTTAAATTTTAAAGTGTGACCGAAAAAAAAATGCAAGTGGATCCCTCCTCATAATAAAATATACTATTTTACTACGTTAAATGACTTCGCAATAAATACCTTTCTTAAGAAAGAGATAAAGAGGAGATAAAATTGATGCAACGAATCAAAATGGGGATGGCAAGAAATACCTTAACAAGTTAATAAATATCCCAAGTGGGTTTCCAGCCATGTGACTCCACATGTTATTATGTTGAGAATAATCGGATCCCAGTTCTTCTATGCATGTCTCCGTGCTACTTTATACGGCAAGTGTCTGGCTGCATTTCCATTGGTCATGCACACAACAACATGTAATGTAGCAGAGATTGGGATGTAGAAGATCCCAAAAGCGAATGCTATGGCTGGAAAAACACTAATCACAAGGAATTGGAGAATTTTCCTCTCATTTCCCTTATTAATTTTTCCGATTTTTTTCCTCTATTTTATTTATTTTTTCTGCCTATGAAAGATCATGGTAAAAAAATATGATACTCGTTTTGTTTTTCTGATTTCTTTGGCGAATTATAATAATAAAAAAAAATCCATTGTGTTTACGTTAGCGTAGTGGTAATTTAAGGTTAAAGAAGGAATTAATAATTATTTAGTATTAATAGGAAAGGAGAATTAAAGATTAGAGAAGCAATAATTATTTAGTATTAATAGGAAAGGAGAATTAAAGATTAGAGAAGCAATAATTATTTAGTATTAATAAATTAATTTATGTTGTAAAATAAAGATAAATAAATCAAACAAGATATTGACAATGTATAAGATATCTCTTATTCTTATGCTTTTCTTGTCTGTATATTGAATACAATCTTACATCCTCTATTTATAAGTAGATAATGTAAATAACAAGTCATCTAATTTAATTCCAATGATAAATGTGAGGAGATGAAACATGCTTCATTAAGGGGAGGTTTTGATACAATTACTGAAGAGTTTCAAATGAACATCCATAACTTTATTTATTTATAACACTTCCCCTTGGATGTTCATTGTTCATTATACGTTACTAATATGATACTTCAGGACCATGTACTGCCGCATTAAAATCTTACCAAGAAAAATTCATTGGAATAAAAACTCGGTTAAGGAAAAAATAGTACAGTGCGTATAATGCTTCCCCTCATTTTGATATCATTGAATATTCTTCTATCGATGTAGACCTATCTTCTAATTTGATAATTCGAAAAATTAGCTATCGATTGGATAATTTGTGCTAATAGTCTAGCAAATGCAACATTTCTTGTTGCTAACAAATTCACATGTGACCAACGTGTTAGTGCATCAATTAACACCATAAAATATCTAAATGGTCCACATGGAGGTGTAATAGGTCTACATACATCTCTTTGAATTCTTTCTAAAAATGAAGGAGCTTCAGGTCTAACTTTATTTGGAGATGGTCTAATAATTAGTTTTCAAAGAGAGCATACTTCGCATGTCATATCTTTTGATAATAAAATCTTTAGGTCCTTTAGAGGATGCCCATTTGCACTTTAAATTATTCATCTCATCATTATATTTCCTGGATGACCCAATCTGTCATGCCACAATGTAAATAACTTTGGATCAACTAACTTTTGGTTAGTAATCATATTTGATTCTATTGTACTTATATAAGTACCATATAGTCCAGAGGACATTGCTTGCATCTTTTTCATTATTATTTTCTGGTTATTCTTAATAGATGTGATATGAAGATATTCACAATTTCTCTCATTTATAGTTTCAATATGATAACCATTCTTTCGAATATCTTTAAAACTTAGTATATTTCTTCTGGATCTACTTGAATATAATGCATCATCTATTATTAATTTTGTTCCTTTAGGTAATAAAATACAAGCTCTTCCGGAGCCTTCAATTAAATTACTTGTACCAGATATAGTATGGATATTAGTCTCACCAAGATGCAATTGTGAAAAATATTTCTTACTTTTCAATATGGTATTTGTTGTTTCACTGTCTACTAGACATGGATCTTCTTTACTTACCATTGCATCAGTCATTTTCCTTTAAAATAAAAGAATGCAATAATAACTTCCACTTATTCATTAACTTTATTTGCATAGAAAAAAATTGAAATGTAAATTTAAACCTTTATTAAACATAAACATAAAATTGTACATTTTATTTTTCTCCCTTAGTAAAAGCGTTTATTTCTTCATCCATATTATGGAAGAAATTGTTGGGTTTCGAATATCACTTTTGGGGTTTCGCGGTAACCAAAACCCGTTTAGGCTTAAGGTGCGGAATGACCGTAGAACAAAAATTTCTACGGCCAACTTAAGCTCAGGATTAAACGGGGTATGTCAGGAAACTTTCCAAGGCGGTCCACCTTCAGTATTCCTTTGGCATCAAAACCCAATTTAATCATTTTACAGATCTACTCCATGATTGATTTCTAAAACTTTAATCTACTTACCAATTAAATAGATTAATATAACATATTTATACCTTGTTTCCAAATCACAGTTGGAATGCAGACCGAGCGTGTAGAGCTACATCACGGAAGGAATCGACTCTTCTCGGAGCATCAGACGTCTGATGCCTCTATCGGTTATCCACCAGGACTAACCAGAGAGCGGTTAATTTCTTCTGCCAGAAATACCGTAAACCGCGGAATTATGCAAAAACACTATTCACGGGGAAAAGACAAAAACCCGTAAACACGAATTTTCGGTTACTCAGTTTCATCAAATGAGCAAAACTGACATACCGCTAAATTCGGTAAAACACTATTTATCGATCCCGTAAATATACTCCACAACAACCCGCAAGATTATATGTCAACTACGTATAACTTTCTTTTCTCAACCGAAACACTATTTGGGAGAGAAACCGAGAAAGAGAGAAAATACCGATTCGATTCTGCACGAAACGATACAAGTGAATTAGTGATTTTTCTCTCTACATGCACCCCTCTATTTATAGGCTTTTGAGGAGGTTCGCAAAAGACCGAAATACCCCTCAACATATGCCTATTTACAAGGTATGCCATTGACACCTCATCCTTTTATATGTGAAATGACCAAAATACCCCTTCCACACCCTTCCACACTCTTCTCCATGTTTCTACACATGCAAGGTGGCATAGGTGTGAAATGACCATTTTGCCCTTGTGGATAGGATTGATGACATGTCATCTGGATAGGATCAATGACACGTCATGCGGATAAGCACGAATCTAAAAAGACCTGAATGCCCTCGGTCCGAAGACAAATAATATTCGTATAATTATTCTGAACAATTATATATATATTTTTCTTGCGGTTATTTGTTTCGGTATCGATGACGTGTCATCTGGATAGGATCGATGACATGTCATGCGGATAAGGACGAATCTGAAAAGACTCGAATGCCCTCGGCCCGAACACAAATAATATTCATATAATTATTCTGAACAATTATATATATTTTTCTTGCGGTTGTTGTTTCGGTAATTTATACAACGTGTCGTGCACATTTATAAATTAACCGGTTAACTTTTATACAACGTGTCATACACGTTTATAAATTAACCAATGTTTTTGCTTGTTATTTTTACATAACATTTATAATTTAATTATAACACGTATAATTAATTATAACCATCTTACTATTGATCATAACCAATTTATAATCAATCACAATAAGATTCTCCGATTAACTCCTATATGGTGTGACCCAATAGGATCTGTGTTATGTTGGTAAATAGAATTAAAACTGTTTTAACTTCTATAATCATGAGAGGCATCTGACAACACATCATGACCATCCAATTACACAGATGATGCTGTACAGTACAATATCACGATCCAGTAAACAATTTACTCGTGTTAATTCTTTTGTCACATAGCTATCAGATTAGTTTCAAGGTAGGTGTGTGTCATCCTTGTAAACTTAATCTTTTCTTGATCTTGAGCAGATTATCAAATATGATTACTCTTGTAATCATACCGCGCGCTGATAATCTTACTCTATCAAGGGGCCCAGTGATGCTATAGCTCGTATAGAGATACGAGGGACAATAGTACTTTTGGTAAACCATCACTACCTCAGCTAAGCCATGTATACCGAAGAGCTACCGTTATAACTGCATTTTACCGACAGCGTTTGATAACAATCACACATATACATTTCTTAGTAGGAAAGATGAATACCTCATACTTTAGAACTTAACACTGAATGAAAGCATTAATGACACGAACACAATTCCGTATAATGTTTCATTCGGGGTCTGTCAGATATCATGTTCCTGGAACATATATCTATGTGATTAAAATGACAACTTCTTGTCTATGGTCTGTAAAACTTGACCATCATTTAATCCACATACTAACCTTATACCGGTAATTAGTGTTCCTGCTAATTACCTTGGTCAGTGACCTTTTAAGATTAAGAGTATATATCATCTATATTATGGAGTTTTACAATTTCAGTCATGAACTCGAAATGATCCATAAATGTAATAATACTCAAGGCAACAAAATGATATTAATCATCCAATTCATGAACAAAGCTTTATGATAAATTAACGTATTATTGACTTCTAGATTATTACAAACTAACAGAAATCTGATACATCAAGATGTGTATCCATATGGTATTAATCTCTGAGGTCATTTTTAGTAAAGTTAGTTTTCACATTTTTCTCCATTTTTTCTTAAGTGGCATACAACAGGTACATAACCAATAATTTGTCATCCCACATGTGTAACAAACATCTCCAGGATGTTTCCCTTTCTCATTTCTATTAATACGTATTTATAACAAAATACAACTTCAGGTAATTAATAACATAACTTCAAGTTATGATAAATGAAAAGGGAGATAAATTCAAGTTTTGTGAGATTTGTCATATGTACTACAAAATAGATACATATTAATAATTTAATATTATTAATATCATAACTTCAGGTTATTAATGCCATAAGCTCAGGTTATTAATATCATAACTTCAGGTTACGAAAAGGGGGATAAATAAATATAAATAAAAGAATACGTAAATGTATGAATAAATAAATTTAAATGTATTAATAACTTCAAGTTAAGTTAATATTATATAACTTCAAGTTATAATAAAATATTTTATTTAATAACTTCCGGTTATTAAATTGCTTGACTGCGCAATTGTAGAATTTAAGTTGAATTAAGTTCGGGTTATATTTTCATCCAATGACCTATAATAACTTATGGTTATTATATTAATTTTATATGAAAATTTCTAATAAAACTTCAGGTTATTATTCATCCAGTGGTCTATAATAATTGCTAGTTATTATATTAATTTTATACTAAAAATTATAATAGAACTTCGGGTTCTAAACAGAAACAGTTCCTGACCAAAACAGATAGTTCCTGGCAGAAACAGCTGCACAGAAAAACATTTTTAACAATAACTTCAAGTTATTATTTTATTTCGGATAATACGAATTTCGAGTTCTTGAGAAACTTTAAGTTGTGATAATAGCTTCAGGTTATTATTTCATCATTCACTTCAAGGAATGATTCTTATAAACTAAACAAATATAATAAAAAATTTAAATGAAATTTAAATTAATGAAAGATACAATAATCAATTACACAAATTACTTACAAAATAACTTTGTTTCTTTTGAGCAATTCATGCTGATAACGTGTTGTAAAATAAAGATAAAGAAATCAAACAAGATATTGACAATATATAAGATAACTATCTCTTATTCTTATGTTTTTCTTGTCTGTATATCAAATACAATCTTACATCCTCTATTTATAGGTAGATAATGTAAATAACAAGCAATCTAATTTAATTCTATTGATAAATGTGAGGAGATGAAACATGCTTCATTAAGGAGAGGTTTTGATACAATTACTGAAAAATTTCAAATGAACATTCATAACTTTATTTACTTATAACAATTTTATTATTGACTCGACCTTTATTTTGTTATTTCCTCAGTCAAAAATTCATTGCTTTGGAATTTTTGTTGTATCTGATTATGAATGTTTCATCTCCTCATATTTATTGCTTGATTCCACTTATCTCAAAAATAAATTATTGCTTTGGCTTGAATTTTTTTTTTTTTTTAACGGAATGATAAAGCTCTTTTTATTCTCCAGATACGCATACTATATATTTTTTCCGAGATAGACAACACCTACATGACGAAATAGATTAATCATTCTACATTCTAGCTAAGAAAAGTCCAATAACTCAACGTCAAATTAAATATTTGGAGGATGACCTAGAAATGAAACGATCAAAATTGAAAACAAGTAAAGAACATGATTGATAAGAGCATCAAACATATGAAACAAAATCCTCTGCCCTCCGGGGACAGGAAATTCCTGCTCCCAGAGTCTCTGTGGGGTGGGATCGGGGTGGGATCGATTACTGTTTAGGGTTTAACTTTTTGTTACTGTTTTTAAATGGGCTCCACCCGCAGAGACTCTGGGGGCAGGAATTTACTGCTCCCCGGGTGGCAGATAATTCGGTCTCCAAACATATATACTTTAAACCAGCATTTTGTCTTTCATTTTATTTTTTTGGGGCAACACCAGCACTACCACTCCGCATTCTGAAAAAAAGAGAGAGTTCAATATAAGTATAAAAGTTAAAAGTGAGGATATTGGTAATATGCATATTATGTATCGATCCGTGCTATAAATCTAGACTTCAATTTTTAAATTTCAAACAGTCGATCCGAACTGTTAAAATATGTTCTTCGTATAAAAAAAGTTTTTATAATATCTTACTATTTTCTTATAGGCATAAGATCACTACATTCAAATGGTCCAAAAAATTTAGATCAAAGTAAAATTTTAAATATATAAAAAAGTATGTAATGATATTTTTAAAAAATATATATAATTTAGTTTATAAGTATGTTTTTATATACATATCACGTTAAGCAACTCAGATCAAATTTAGTTTATAAGTATGTTTTTATATACATATCACTGGGATTCCTAGTGATATGCATTAATGCATATCATTCGCTCTGCAAGTATATATAAATATAATAAATCTGACATTAATGCATATCATTTGCTCTCAAGTCTATATAAATGTGACAGTTATACCATTTGACCGTCTTAGTAGGCAATAACCACCGTTAAACTAACTGATAGGTGACAAGTGGAAGCCAGCGTGCTTTACCTACTAATTTAAAGGGAACAAAATTAAACAAGTGGAAACCACTAGTCCACTAATTAATTATAAGGCAGTCTCCAGAAACGATCTAGCCAAACTTTTTATTATGGTGCTAATTAAGATGGACTTTGCAAAAAAAAAAAATTACGAATAAAACTGAGAAATTATAATTTAAAGAACTTGTACATATCTAATAAAATGATAAATTGACCACCTCGTTAGAGCTACCTAATTAACCTGATACCTGATATGATATTGGGTGGGAGCTCACAAGCAGCTTAGAAATTCACCTAACCAGGTAAGGAGCTGTATCAAAACTCGGAAAATTAAATCAGAATTATAATTTTAGAAAATATTACATACTTTAAAAAAAATAGAAAGATAGATTATTTTTTTTCAATATAGATAAAGAACTAAATTATTGACTCGGTTCCATCAGGGCTGGAACTAGACTTTAGAACAATGGAGACTAAACACACAATGAGAGTCAATCGTACAAGTTTTTCTATGGAAAATGAAGGTCAATTTGATAATTTCATGATATTTTACTCTAAATTATATTAAAAATCACGCGTAAATATAAAAAAATTAAAAAAAAGAATCAGTTGACCTCCATTTCTTTGACCTACGTCCGCCTCTAAATTTCACTATCTATTTTCAAAGAAACTAAATTCTTTGATACACGTGTCGTAACCATACCGTGCCGTGACAGAGCCAGCTCTATCGTGCTATTTTTCAGTTTGTATGCAGATTGATGTCCAACAGAATTAAATCATTAAATTTAGTTTCTGTATAATATCTTTTTTTTTTAATCTTTGTGATTATTTATAAAATATTTAATAAATTTCTTAAATAAAAAAAAAGGTTCTGCTGGAAACGGGTGTATATATGTGTATCGTCTAGTGCCTTGTCGGAAGTATCTGAGTCGAGACCACTTGGCTGAATCCGTCTTTGACAAGCAATGACCTGATATATATAATACACCTTGGGAAATTGGAAATTGGAAGTCTTGACAAGTCTAATCCAAATAATAAGCCACCGACTAACTACTTCCAAGTCTTCCATGCAAGTATGCTGCAACTACTTTACCAAATCAATTGACCCTGGCCTCCAGTATTTACCTACCTAAAGAATATTCTAGACAAATTAAAGAGCACTATCTCTTTTTTTTTTCACAAGGGTTTGGTCTCCTTTGGCTTGATCCTCATCCCGAAATTTTATTCATATCCTCTGTTAAAATAGAAAATACCCTCTCTTTTTATTATTGTTGGAAATATGTCAACAGTTTAGTATATTTTCAGTAAAGACTCATCTATTAACGATAGTGTGCAAGCTATAATCAAGTTGGCATATTCACGTCCCATACTAGACTAGCCGTTGTGATTTACTATTTGTTTAGATATGTACAAAATCAGTAAATCTAAATCATCTAAAAACAATATTTTTGTACCTATTTAAAAAAATAGTAAAAAAATTCCTAAAAATATAAAATTTGGTCTCCAAACATATTTTAGTATGGAGGTTAGGTTGAGCGGTTCGGATCGACTATTTAAGCTTTGAATAGAGAGAGATGGAGGCATGATGGAGGCACAAAAACATAGAGGCATTTGAACCCTCCTCATTTAACAAACTCATCGTCTCTCCGATAATTTCTTTCTGTCCTATATACTCATCTATTCATCTCCGTATACAGTATATACTATGTTGCATAGATACGAATACGGCGATACGGCAATTTTCAAAAATGAAAGATATCATACGGCCAGTGTTCTAAATAGCGGCGCTATAGCATTTTTGGACCCAAAACGCTAAGCTATACAATTAAAACACGCTATTTGAGCTACAGACGCTATAGCGGTAATAGCGGCAGCTATAGCGCATAGCGTGTAACGCAAATAGCGCCCGCTATGCAACATGCTGTTTTTTTTTTTTCAATTTATATGGGCTTTAAATAAAGGCTCAGATTGGATTTTAACAGTGATTTTTTTTTATAATTGACATACTAAGCTTTATATTAAATTATTAATTATTATTTTGATAAAAAAAATTATTAATTATTAAATGAGATCAAATAAGGAAGTTACAGCGCGCTATGCAACATGAGCTGTTTTTTTTTTTTTTTTAATTTATATGAGCTTTAAATAAAGGCTCAAATTAAATATATTAAGATATTTCTTGAAGTAAAAAAATGATACCTACTATATGGTAGTTTGAATATTTTGAATAGATTAAGATAATTAATTATGCCATGATGTCTAGGTTATTTTGAAATTTACATAGAAAAAAAAATAGATTATGTCATGATGCTGAATATATTTTGAATAGAAAAAGATCGATAGTTTATGATATTAGTAATATTATGGATATTTTGAGTCGCAATTTGGACTTTGTATTGGTTCAATATGAATACTATAATTTTTTAATCAATTTGATGTTATTTATTATTCTATGAGACTTAGATAATGTTGATATTTAATACAAATATATGATATAATTTTTATAAAAATAAAAAAACGCTATGTGGCATAGCTTTCGCTATAGCGACGCTATTCGCTATAGCTTTTTTTTTCGGCCTCCCGCTATGACACGATAAACGCTATTTAGAACCTTGCATACGGCTATTAATATATATATAGAGTGTGGCTAATATCAAAACGTTTGCACCAACCCTCCTGTGCAACCAAGTCAGTTTTTGATTTTTAAAGTCCAAATGATAAATCTAAACCATTAGATGTGTTCTACATATTAAAATCTGCTTGGAGACCAAATTTTATATTTTTTGGAATTTTTTTACTATTTATTAAGCCACTTTGAAAATCGCTGATCCAACGGTGGCTTCTAATTTTACTGTTCCAAACAACCAGCATTGGATCAGCGATTTTCAAAGTGGCTTAATAAATAGTAAAAAAATTCAAAAAAAATGTAAAATTTGGCCTCCAAGCACATATTAATATGGAGAACAAAATGAACGATTCGGATCGACCGTTTGAATTATGAAATTTCAAATTTGGACCGTAAGCACTTCGGACCATATACATTCAAATGCACATTAGCCTATCTATCTATCTATCTATCTATCTATCTATCTATCTATCTATCTATCTATATATATATATATATATAGAGTGGGGTTAAAATGCACCCTCTTTTTTGTGCTCCAAACGTGCACCCTCCCCTCGTTTCTTTATTTTTAAAATTCAAATAGTTGATTTGAATCTACCAATGTGTTCTACATATTAAAATGTGCTTGGAGACCAAATTTTACATTTTTTGGAAATTTTTTACTATTTTTTCAGAATTTTTTATTAAACTAAACAATAATAAAAAATTCAGCACAATGATGATTTTCAAAAATTCTGAAAAAATAGTAAAAAATTTCCAGAAAATGTAAAATTTGGTCTCCAAGCACATTTTAATATGTAGAACACGTTGGTAGATTCAAATCAACTATTTGAATTTTAAAAATGAAAAAACGAGGGAAGGGTGCACGTTTGGAGCACAAAAAGGAGGGTGCATTTTAACCCCACTCTATATATATATATATATATATATATATTTCAAATTATTATTATTCAATATATTACTGGTTATATTATCGTCAATCACTTTCAAAGTCGTGTTCTAAGAAATTGTCAGCCTGGATTATTTTGATTGCGGTTCCATCTTGCATGCGATAGAGAGAAATTTGCTTAAGGGCAATGTTTTGCACACGATCTAAGTACTATTGTTTCAACCTTATTTATTTTATTGAATTTATTTGATATTTGATAACAAAGTTTAATTATTGTTTATTTTATGTTATTATCTGATTTTATAAATTTTAATATTTTATAGTAGTTCCCAGATTTTATGTATTTTTATATTGTATTTTTATTTTTATTTTTAAAAAGACAAACAGACCATTTCATTGCCATGAAACATATAAGTCTTACAGACTATTCAACAAGTATCTAAAAGCAAGTAACAAAAAGGGCACATCGGGCCTTACAGAACACACACAGAGCATAACAATTCAGATTAGTAAAAAGGCACTCTCTGACAGCAAATAAAACAAAGCATGATCATAACAAACATTTATTCAGAATCATTAGAAATCCAGCCCACAAGTCGTTCTGTGTCTGGTGGAGACACTTGCAGCGGTACCACATCCAAGTCCTGAGGGAGCCATGCATTAACCTCCTCCTGCAAATCGGCCCTCAATTGTCCTGTCCAGTAAACAACAATAGAGATAATAGTTAATGAGAGTAATTCTCCCCCCAAGAGATAAAGATTGCCTCTTCCAACCTTGTAGTTTATGTCAAAATTTGTCAATGAGAAAACCCCAGTCTCTATTCAGAAGAGGGGCGCATGATATGGGAATGCCTAAATATTTGAAGGGGAATTTGGATAATCTGCATTGGAAGAGTTTAGATAGGAAGATAGCCTCTTTGTTATCTAAATTTAGAGGATATAGATCAGTCTTGTCAAGATTAATTTTAATCCCGAAAATAGCTTCAAACAACATCATTGTCCACCAGGCTTTCTCAACATTCTGGGGATAGGCATGTAAAAATAAAATAGTATCGTCAGCATAGCGACAGTTGGTCACTGCATGCTGATGATCACAAGGAGGGCCTAGTCCAGTGATGTTGTTGTTTTCTCGACTAATTTGAAATATTTTACTAAGAGAATCAGCTGCTAGATTAAAGAGATAAGGGGACAAGGGATCGCCTTGCCAGACCCCTCATTTACAAAAGAAATACGGTGTAAGCTCTCCATTAATATTAACACAGGATTGAGAGCTCACAAGCCATTTGGCAATCCACATAACCCATCGATCTGCAAACACTCGAGCTTGCATAAGTTGGAGGAGGTAATTCCAATTGATTTTGTCATATGATTTCTCAAAATCAACTTCAATTACCACCCTTCTAGTATGAGTGTGTTTGCAGTGATGGATTATTTCATGACTTAATACCACATTATCTAAAATATATCTACCCTTGAGAAAGGCAGATTGATGATAATTAATAAGTCTTTGTAATATAGGTTCTACCCTAAAAGTTAAAAGTTTGGATAGGAGTTTAAAACTACAATTCACCAAACTAATTGGTCTGAATTTTTTAATAACCTAAGCTTTTGGTTCTTTAGGAATGAGACAAATAATACATTTGTTAAGGAATTATAATTCTAACTCTCCAGAATGAAACTGAGTGCACAATTGTATCAAGTAATGTTTAATAACGTCCCAAAAAAACTAATAGAACCTAAAAGTGAGGCCATCAAGCCCATGTGCACCATTAGGGCCTGATTCAAAAACTGCTTTGTGGATTTCACTTTCAAGGAAGGGTTGCAAGAGGCGTGCATTCTCCACAGAGGTGACCACTTGGGGCCCCTAAATGTTGACCCCCCAGTTGACCAAAAGGAGTCCCAACAGTACCTAACAAATCTTTATAGTAGTTTTGAACATGTTCATGTATCTCTACACTATTATTAGTTAACTGGTCATTTATCTCTAAAAAGATAATCTTGCATTTTCTGTGTCTAGTATTAGCCACCCTATGAAATTTTTTTGCATTTTGATCACCCCCTTGAATCCATTATTGTCTGGATCTGAGATACCAGTAACGCTCTTCTTTAAGATAAATATCATCTAATTGAGATTTGAAGAGTATCCAACGATTCAGTTCAGCATTGGCTAAATCTCTCTCATCTCAGATCATTTCCAGCTATTTAAGTTGTTCGAGAATGGTTTTTTTGGATCGTTTTTTAGCCTCATAATAATTCCTAGTCCACCCTTGTATTTTCTTCTTTAGATGTTTCATTTTTTTATGCCAAGACAGTCCCATTCTATAAGAAGAAAGAGTGTATTCTTGCCACCATTTGATAACAAGAGTCACAAATTCCGCATTTTTAAGCCATTCTGGATCAAACTTAAACTGATGGTTATGTAAAAAAGTAGACCCAGTGCAAAGTACTAGAGGGTTATGATCAAACCCATAGGAACTCAAGTGTTGCACTGTGACCTTTGGAAAGTGATCTAACCAATCTACTGTAACAAAATATCTATCTAATAAAACTTTATTCCTACCACTAGATCAAGTAAATTTCTTATGAGGTAACTTGAGTTCCACCAGATGATGTGTTGTTCGTACAATAATCTTTTACGTCTATTTGACTAATTTGCAAAAACATACAATTATTGAATTTTACGATTTCTTCTATTTTTGAGAACATATAGGTCCAAGAAGAGTAAGAACTGCAATATAATAAGCTTGAACTGAAGAAATCACGAAGACTTTTATCAAGAATACAAATTGTAAAATCAAAAGCTTGGTAAAGTATGCTTGAGGTTGATTAAATTGGGATAAAACGTTATGAACGTTTTCAAAACGTTGGTAACGTTTTATAATAATCAGTAGCAACAAACTGATCAAAAGAAGAATCAAGTTATAACGTTATACAAACGTTGTGACGTTTTACAAACGTTGTAACGATTAATAGCTTTAGAACTGCTGAAGCACAGCTGAACTGTACCAAGATGAAACGTTGTAACGTTTCTAAAACGTTGTAACGTTTCTAAAACGTTGTAACGTTTCTAAAACGTTGTAACGTTTCTAAAACGTTGTAACGTTTCTAAAACGTTGTAACGTTTTATAAAACATTGCAACGTTTCAAGAATAATTAAGCTTCAAATAACTTCTATTTTGATCAAGTTTTTACAGGTTAAAACGTTGTAACGTTTTATAAAACGTTGGTAACGTTTTATAAAACGTTGGTAACGTTTTACTAAGCTGTTAGAGATTTAAAACCCTAAAATCGCATTTGAATAAAACGTTGTAACGTTTAATAAAATGTTGGTAACGTTTTATGTCAAACAGCTCATTTTTGAGCTGCCACTATAAATAGACTGAAGGGATCACTTTCAAATCCAACCTAGCCGTCCCTAAACTTTAAAAGAGGTGATTTTCTGAGAGCTTGGTTCCACCATTGTTGATTGAGCTTAAAACTTCAATATCTCTCAATCAATCTCAAACAACCTCAAATCCACTTCACTAATCTCTAATTAGATTAGGTTAGAGTGATCTATTGAGTGTTTCTCTTGTTCTTGAGTAGCTTGCGTGACTTCCCTTGTTTGTAAAGGCTCGCCGGCGCTCATCTCTCGTTGGCCGTGACTTCCCATTTTGTAAGGGCTCACGGTTCACAATTGTAATCCTTTCATATTGGGTAATAGAAAGGTGCACCTAGAAAGAGGTTGCGACGCCCCGGAGACGTAGGCCATTGTTTTGCCGAACTCCGTTATCATCCCGCGTGTTAATTTCTCTAAACTCATCTATTTACTTTCAATTGCAATTTATTTTCAGTTTTTGTTCAATTAGAGGTGCCCCTAAGTGCAACATGATGATCATCCACAAAACTATTAAACTTTCTACTAAGTCTAACATCAAAATGTGTGCCAAATTTTTCATGTCGAGCCCTAATGGCATTAAAGTTACCACATACTATCCAAGGGTCATCCCTACCTATTCTACTTTGTCGAAGTTCCTGCCAAAATTCAGATTTTAAGGTTATATCTACAGGAGCATACACTGTGGTAAGCATCCAACTACTCCCATCTTGTCTATTTTGAGGGAATATATCAATAGAATAGGTGTGAACTGCAGAAGTTATTATGATAAAATGGTCACTATCACAACCAAATAGAATGCCTCCTGACCTACCATTGGAGGCTAACCAAAGCCAATTATCAAATTTAGAAGAAATAGATCTCAAAGCCCTATAGGTAAACGTCTCCTTTTTTTGTTTCTTAAATAGCTACAATATCAATATTATGTTCGACTATCGTATCCCTAAGTATCCTCCTCTTTTTAAGGGCATTCAATCCCCTAGCATTCTAATTTAAAACTTTTATTTAACAACTAAATGACCCTCATTATCCTTACTAATAACCAAAGCATGTTCAGAACCTTGAGATTTCAGCCCAGAAAAGGCTTGTCTAAGCAATTGTTCAAATTCTTGTCTACTCAATTCTATCAAAGCAGTGACTATGGTGGAAGCATCTATGTCCCCATAACCTAAACTAATGCTATAAGCTTTAAACAGCTCAGAGACTTCCTCATCAGTCATTCTAGTGTAAGGAAAACTATTGAGAATGGGGATACCTGTAGAGCCACCTCGGAGACTATACTCAGACTGCACTCTAGCGGTAACTCGGGCCAGCACTGGTACAGTGTCGCTACCCTGAGAGAGAATTCTAACACTTCTTCTAGGTTGAGGGAAACCACCAGGTCTAGTAGATTTCCTCTTTCAAGAGCTGCCCAGGACTTCTGTCACAGCTGGAGTGGCAGCGGCCAGAGTGTGTTGAGACCCAGCACTGGGAGAGGAAGGGGGATGGAGTAGAGGAGAGACCAGTTGGCTCATTAAAGAAGCAATGTCATGAATAGCCTGCAAAGTATCAGCAGCTTTCTGGCCAATGATGGGAGACAGTGGGACCTGAGTAGTGAGAGTGTCCAGTACCTCTGACGTTTTGCACTGAAAATCACCTTGGGAAGTATGTAGGAGCACTACTCTGTGTGGTAGGTGCTCCACTGTGACGTGAGGGAGGATACCAACCCCCACAGCAGAGCCGGTGTAGCAGGAATAGTAGCTCGGACCAGCAGAGCCAGGTGTAGCAGGAATATTGTATTTTTATACGATTATAGATATGTTTTGTTTTACTAAAGAGACATCAAAATTAACTAATACATAATATAAATAGTATAAATCATTCCAACATAAAATACTATAATTAAGCAAAATAAATACTACAATTCAAACATAAAATACTACAATCTAATTAAATCAAAACTACAATCCAACATAAAAAGAAAACTATTGACGACTAGCATCAGAGAGGAACCATCAGCGTGTGCTCGGTGGTCCCTAGATGGCAACATGTTTTCGTTATCATCATCCTGCATGGTGTTTAGAGGTGTTCAAACGGTCGGTTCGGTTTAAACCGAATTAAAATAATCAAACCGAACTTAAAACTGAAGTTTGAAAATCCAACCGAACTGACCGAACTAAAATAGTAAATCGAATTAAAACCGAACCATTTAAACCGATTTAAACTTCGGTTTGTTCGGTTGAACCGAACTTTCTCAAAAATCAAAACTCAATACATCTATAGTATTCAATTTAAACTTTGGTTTTGATTAATGAACCAAAATAATACTAGAAGTCTTGACCATATCAATAAAATCAGTCGGTTCGGTTTAATCGGTTTTGAGAAATCAAAACCGAACTGAACCATTTAAACCGAACTAAGTCACAAAATCAACCGAACCGAACCAATTCAACCGAACAACCGAACCATTTAAACCGAATCTTACCGGTTCGATTCAAAACCAAATAAACCGAACCATTTGAACACCCCTAATGGTGTTGGGGTAAGTGACCGACAACGGTGTCGAGAAAAAGGCCCCAGTTGCGGGAGCAAATCCACATGGTTTCAGGGGACAGCTGCTTCCTCGGGATTTTGAGTTTTAGTGGAGATCAGAACATTTCGATCGACTTTGCTCCTCCCTGAAATTTTTTTATCTCATCTCTAGATATTTGATTTGTAATACAGGTTAAATTTAAGATTAAGATTAAAATATATTTTTTAAATTACAATTGGTAATTAAAATAATAGGTTGAAGGATTATAAATTACAAATGAGAGTATTGCAAAGTAAGTTAAAAACATTATTTTTTATTGAGTACCTAATTAGTTAATGGATATAAATTCGATTAGCTATTTAAATCTAATTTGATAATTTTTTTTCCCTCCTTGAAAAATTAGAAGTTTAGAGCCTTTTAATGATATATGACTTAATTTAATATCAGTATGATACAGAAGGAATCATGGTGAGAGTTCATTTTAAAATATTTACATATTTTTTTATGTAAGTTAGTAGAATTGTAGATTATTTCCAGCAAAATCTCTAAATTAATAAGAATAATGTCAATAATTGTGTGCATGTCTGTAAATTTTTTTTTTCTTTTATAAAGTTTGTACCATTTGCTATAAAAATTCAAACAATGTTTATCACTTGCCTTTTTTAATGTTTTTGTTTTATTCGAAAGGCTTTCGATAATGGAACTTCTATACAAGCTTGAGTGGTCAATAATGTTAATCTTTAGAGCATATACATGCAATTCCAGAATTTCTTAATAAGAAGTCTCAGTTTGAGATAAGATAGTAACACAGTTAGAAAATACATCTTAAAACTGTGACTATTCAAATGTCAAAAGTTTGAGCTCGGTTTACGACTTCACATTCTTTGCGAAGATTTCAAAAGAAAAAAAAAAGTCTCATTTCTGTTGATAAATGAAACTTTTTTAATAGTTATTGGATATCTCCAGTTAGAAGCAATGGAGAGATAATTTTACAACTTCCCATCCTTTTCTTTTATAAAAGTTGGCTTGACTGACCTAATGTATTTTCTTAAAAAATTAATAATGTTGATTTGACCTAGATTTCCAGTTATACTCAGTCTACGCTGAAATCATTATCTCGCTTCTCGATCGATCGATAAATCCGAGATATCCACATACCAACTGCCTTGCTAGTAGATATTTATTTTTGAGGCTCATGAGTCATGCCTCATAGTGATAGTGCATCATAGATGATATTTAATGAAGAATAGTGCAGAATAAGGTGCCGAATAATAAATGTTAATTTTATAACACAACAGTTCTGATCAAGTTCAGTCAAGCCACTCAATTAATTTAACATTTATAAGAAATTTTCTTTCTTGAGTTTCGAATCACAAAAGACATGTTTGGATGAGAACTAAAATAGTGAAATTTAAGAATAATAAATGAGAATAGAAAAAAAATAGTGATTTTCAAATTGCTATGAAAATAGTGCTATTTGGATTAGTAAAATTGTTGTTTAGATTGTACATTTTGAATAGTGAATAGCTGTAATCGATAAAGAATAGTGTTAACAAGCTGCTAATTAAGAAAAAAGATAGGTAAGTGGGGTCTCAAACGAATTGTCATGACGTGAGATAACATAAGTGGTATTAATTTTGTCATTTCGGAACTGTGTTAGCGGAAATCCGAGAAGAAAATATTTTTTTCTCTATCTTCACACTTTCTACTATTCCAACATTTACAAAAAATAAATAATAACAACTATCTAACTATTTCGAATAACAAAAATATTATTTCGATGCACATTGCTATTTTAAATAGCCTCTATTCTAGCTATTCTCATTTCATCCAAATATATTCAAAGTGAATTATAATACATTAAGCACGATGAATCGACTTGTATTTTGAATCTATATCTCTATTTTTAAAGTTCAAATAGTCAATATAAATTATTAAATATGATGTTCATAAGAAAATATATATCTAAATTAAATTTTATATTATCTAGAATTCTTTTACTATCTTTTAGAAAAAAAAATAACTTGTTTCAAATGGCCCATAATTTTCAAATTAAGTGATTTTTTTAATATATTAATAAAAAGTACAAATATATAAAATTTGATATATTTTTATATGGAGATTATGTTAAATGGTCCAGAACGATTATTTGAACTTTAAAAAAAAAAATGAATTTTGGAAACAAAAAATTATTTCCAAGTACATTTGTATATGTTTTATATTATAATATGCATGTTACCACAGCCTCACTTAATTATTCTTGTGTAACTACGAATTTCTCTATTAATTAAACCCAAATGGCGTAGCCACACCGATTAAAGGCAATAGTTTCCTGCCAATCTTGCATTAGTTCAGTTTGTTTGTCGGTAAAATTATAATTTACTGCTAATCCACCATAAACTATCCATGCAAAATCACATATTTTACTATAATCGGGTCGTCTAGGAGCATTTCCCGCAAAAATAAAAATGCCAAACACATGCGAGATTGTTTTTTTTGAGAGTAGGATGGCAACTTGACATTCTACATTTTGATTAATAAGAAAGTTTTTTACAGAAGCTCAAGTGGACTTATAGTAACAGCAACATATACATTATTTATATCTCTCTCTTATGCTCCTACCGTGCAGAATTTAAGAAATAAGTTAATACAAAATGCACGGCGTTGTATATATAATCAGCAGTGACTCGCCCACTGTTGAATATCCATAGCCGCCTCGTTACAAAGTATGTGGATGGACTTTGATTTTTCGTTGAAGATTCTATTGTTCCTCTCTTTCCAGATTGTCCATAGCCTTGTTGCCCATGCTATTTCCCACGTTCGTACACCTCGTATCTCAGTTATGATTTGCCTAAACTTCCACAGTTGGATGTGGTTGCTTATGTGTGTTGTAGGCATCGTGCCACCTAGTCTGTTTATAAGAGAGATTCAGAATTCCATCGTAAATGAACATAACCAGAACATGTGCACATCCGTCTCTCTTGCATCTGTTCTGGTCATGATTTAACACATGCGAGATTGACCTGAATTTTTTTTTTCTTCTTATAATAAACTAAACTATACATATATACATACCATACATACATTATCGTAGTTTTGACTTTATGCAGAATGGCACGTGTGAAGGAAACCAACATTTAAACTTCCGTCCATGGTTTAGGTAAAGCTAATGAAAATTGGGTTTTGACTTTTTTATTTTTTGCAAAAAATAGTGCAAGCTGAGAATAAATTCAAATAGTTCGTTTAGATATATATATGTAAGTCATTGATTCAATGGACCCCAGTTTATATTCTAGTAGTCAGAAAATAAAAGAGGATCATACGGAGAGCAATAATTACGAAACGACATAAAAAAAGAGAGAGAGAGAAACAGAAAACATAACAGAAGAGAAATAAAACCACGAACTTAATTATAACAAATAGAAAGAGGTGAAAAATTAAAAGAAATTAATTGCTTATAACAAATAGATCTCAGATAAACCAATTTAAAGAAAAAGGTGAAAAACCGAAAACGTGAAACATAAAGAAACATCTTGATTAGCATTTTTTTCTCTTAGTTTATTGGTTTTTTTTTTTTTTTTGCAAGAATAAATACTGTAAAGAAACGAAGCCCGAAGGGCTCAATACTTAATTCACTTTATTCTCTAAAATTTAAGACAGCTGATAATTTTTTTGGCGCCATAATCCATCTTCTATTTCTAATATACAAAAACAATAACATTAGAATAAGAGAGCCATAGTAAAATAGATCTATCACATATTTTCTTTTCTTTTATTGGACTTTGAAAATAACAAATATGGCCTACAAAGTTATGCTCCAGCGATTTTTTTAAAAATCTATTATCGTGACTACAGGGGAGGGGGTCCGGATTCGATTTTGGATTTTGGATCAAGATCGTCTGATTCGAATTCGTTGTTTGAAATTGTCTCGAGATTTGAATCCATCACTTGGGATGTGTGCACTCTACTTTAAAATGAATTATCGTGAATTTGAATCGGACGGTTCCGATCTAAAACTTAAAGATTGGATTACTTCACTGTATCTGAATTCAGCGGGAGGGCGGATGGGAGGTTAAATCATCCTAATGTTAAAGAAATTTATGCACTACGGGTGTGAGCTAAATTAGACCGAATTTTGATCGGATGGTTCAGAGCTAAACTTAAACGGTGCGTCAAGGCAGAGAATGCAAACGCAGGGGGCGGGGGCAGGGAGAGTGAGTCTATGGTACTATGCATATCACGGGTTGTTACCGTGTTACGGTTCTATATTTGAGTTTTCAAATTCTAACGGTCGATCTGAACCGTTCATCTTGTTCTCCATATTAATATGTGTTTGGAGACCAAATTTTACATTTTTTGAAATTTTTTTACTATTTTTTTTTAGATTTATTGAAAATCACTATTTTGGATGGTCCAGAATTTTCAGATCAAGTGATTTTCTAAATATCTAAAAAAATAGTAAAAAAATTTCAAAAAATGTAAAATTTGGTCTCCAAACACATATTAATATGGAGAACAAGATGAACAGTTCGGATCGACCGTTAGGATTTGAAAACTCGAATATAGAGCCGTAACACAGTGCCAAATCGTAATATGCATAGTACCATAGAGGGATCCCTAAAGTAACTCAAACTTTGTATATAGATCCGAACCGTAGTTCATAATACGCACAAATATTAATTCTGATCAGATGGTTTCAACCCAAACTCAAAGTCTGAGTTACTTTGGAGGATCGAGACTGGGGACGGGTGGTGGAGGGTGTTGCCCTTCCCTTCACCATCCGGATGATTGATCGAATTAAGTTTCAACGATCGTATATAATTTTTTTTCCTTAATATATTTGAAATTCAAAGAAGTGTTATAAATAACGGTATGCGGTCATCGGACGGGCTGAATACCGCCAAGTGATTAATTAAAAATAATCGTCCATAATCAGAAATAATTAGTCAATTAGTCAGAAAAATTCATGATGG
Organism: Carex pumila; assembly: GCA_033356055.1. Lineage (NCBI taxonomy): Eukaryota > Viridiplantae > Streptophyta > Magnoliopsida > Poales > Cyperaceae > Carex > Carex pumila. The sequence goes on from JARJHM010000376.1 coordinate 128,826, forward strand.
TTTAATCACTGCCAATAACTAATCGATCAATTAATCGGCCTAAACGGATTTTTTTTTAAAGCACTGGATCAAACTAGTTAGGCGTGTGTTAGACGTGCCGTCTCAACTCAAGTGAGAAGTCTGTCGTCTGAAAACTTTAGTACATTATGTTTAGTCTATAGACCAGTAGACTAAAAGTTTCCAAGTTCAATCTGGTCAACGATGGGCTTGCCTCAATCCAATCCGGTTTTGCTTGCTCTGTCGGGTGATAATTGCTAAGAGCCTAGGAATCCTGCTCGAAAGAATCCATGACCCATTTTGTTCCAAAAAGTTATTTACAATTTGGAGCACTGGCTCAGCTCAGCCCATTTCTGGCCCTGTTATTAGTCCTGTACTTCTAGAAGTTTAGGGTACGTTTGAATGAGAGTTAGAATAGTGAAATTTGAGAATAGTAAATAAGAATAGAGAAAAATTTTAGATTAGTGTGATAATGATGCTATCCGGTTAGTAAAAATATTATTTGGATTGTACATTTGAAATAGTAAATACATTGTTTTAAAATGCAGTTTTGTTCATGCATGCGAAAGGCCACTACATACCGCATATGCGGATTTTCATGCAGATTTATATATGCGGATTTTAAAATAAAGATTCATGTATATATATATATAGAGTTTGTCTAAATTGCTGCTGGCAGCATTTTAGCAGAGGTGCTGCCGGGGCTATATTTAGCCGTGTAATGTCCAAACAACAAATCCAAACCATTAGATGTTTAATCTATATTATAATCTACTTGGAGACCAAATTTTACATTTTTTTGGAATTTTTTTACTATATATTAAGCTGGTTTGAAAACTGCTGATTCCAGTAAATTTCTGCAGCATTAAAATCAGCGGTTTTCAAACCAGCTTAATATGTAGTAAAAAAATTCCAAAAAATGTAAAATTTGGTCTCAAAGTAGATTATAATATAGATTAAACATCTAACGGTTTGGATTTATTGTTTGGACATCACAAAATAAAAAAAATAGCGGCAGCATTGCCGGCAACAAATTAGACACAGCCTATATATATATATATATATATATATATATATATATATATATATATATAGTATATATAGAGTTAGGCTGGGGTGCTATGGATAGCATAGTGGCCTCCCGTGCTACGGCTCAATATTCAAGTTTTCAAAATCCAAAAGGTCGATCCAGACTATTCATTGTTTAATCCATATTGAAATGTGCTTGGAGACCAAATTTTACATTTTTTGGAATTTTTTTCCTATTTATTAAGCATTTTTGAAACCGCTGTTTTTATTAAAATTCTGCACCACTGGAAAACAGCGGTTTCAAAAATGCTTAATAAATAGTAAAAAAATTCCAAAAAATGTAAAATTTGGTCTCCAAGCACATTTCAATATGGATTAAACAATGAATGGTCTGGATCGAGCTTTTGGATTTTGAAAACTTGAATATTGAGCCGTAGCACCCCAGCCTAACTCGTGTATATATATATATATAGGACTTGGCTACGGTGCTATGGGTAGCTAAGAGGCCTTCCGTGCTACGGCTCAATATTCAATTTTTTAAAATCCTAACGGTCGATCTGAGCCGTTCATCTTGTTCTCCATATTAATATGTGCTTGGAGATCAAATTTTACATTTTTTGGAAATTTTTTACTATTTTTTTAGATTTAATCGCTGTTTTTCAGACAAATTTGGACCATAAAAAATAGCGATATTCAATAAATCTAAAAAAATAGTAAAATTTTTCCAAAAAATGTAAAATTTGGTCTCCAAACACATATTAATATGGAGAACAAGATGAATGGTTCGGATCGACCATTAGAATTTTTAAAAGTCGAATATTGAGCCATAGCATGGGAGTCCTCTTAGCTACCCATAGCATATTAGCCAAATCCTATATGTGTGTGTCTATGTGTGTCTGTGTGTATTTATATTCATATATTTGAATTTATTTTCACATAATGACATAACCATCAATAGTTTTCACATAAATTCTAATTAAAATACAATAAAATTATCAAATTAATCAAGCATATACTGCATATTCGGACTGCATGGCCATTTTCAGTCCGCATGGCTGCATATTCAGATCGCATATGCGGCCGCATGCTCAAAACTGCATGGGAGGACCGCATGGCCATTCTGAACACAGCTGCCGACTGCATAGGCATACGCGGCCCATGTGGCCGCATTTTAAAACACTGAATAAATAGTTGTAACCGATAAATAATAGTGTTAATAAGGTGTTAATTAAGAGAAAATATAGGTAAGTAGAGTCTTAAACAAATTGTCACAACGTGAAGATAACATAAAGTAGTGTCAATTTTATCATTTCGGGAGTGTATTGGTGAAAATCCAAGAAAAAATTATTTTTCTCTCTCTCATCACATTTTCGAATAGTAGCTATTTCAATATTTTTATAAGGAATAGAGAATAGCAGCTATTCTAGCTATTCCAAATAGCCACTATTATAGAATAGCCTCTATTCTTGACACATCCAAACATACTCTAAAATGAAGGAAATTTTATAAGAGAAGTAAATAACTGCACTATGTATTTGTCTAACTCATTCCAGTCCTCATGTGCTTCATATCCTCATGTCAATCCGACACGATCTGACTTCAATTTTATGTATAACAAATTAGAAATTTAGAGTTTTTTTTAATGATATATGACTTTAATATCAGTATGATACAGCAGGAATCATGGAGAAAGTTCATTTTAAAATATTTACATGTTTTTTTATGTAAGTTAGTAGAATTGTAGATTCTTTCCAGCAAAATCTCTAAATTAATAATAATAATGTCAATAATTGAGTGCATATCTATAATTTTTTCTTTTATAAAGTTTGTACCATTTACTAAAAAATCTCAAACAATGTTTATCACTTGCCTTTTTAATGTATTTGTTTTATTCGAAAGGTTTTCGATAATGGAACTTCTATACAAGCTTGACTTCATATCCTCTGTGAAAATTTCAACAAAAAAAAAAGAAAAAAAAAAAGAATCTCAGATCTGTAACTTCTGTTGGTAAATGAAACTTTTATACAAGTTAAGTTACTGGATATCTCCAGTTAGAGCAATGGAGAGATAATTTTACAAATTTCCTTCCTTTTATTTTCGAGAAAATTAATTATTTGCCACTCTAAAACTTTCAAATTGTAAAAATGCCACTTTAAATTTCATTAATTCTTAAATTTGCCACTCAAAATAATTAAGGGCTGAATATGCGCTTCCCCATTTCAATTCGCAAATATTAATTAATGACTGATCTAATGTATTTTCTTAAAAAATAATAATGTTGGTTTGACCTAGATTCCCAGTTATACCCAGTCTCGCTGAAGTCATTATCTCGCTACTGGATAAATCCGAGATATTCACATATATATCAACTGCCTTGCTAGTAGATATTTATTATTGAGGCTCATAGTGCATCATCTCCTCATTAAATATTCGGCACCTTATTCTGCACTATTCTTCATTAAATATTTTATGTTAATTTTATAACACAACAGTTCTCAAGTTCAGTCAAGCCACTCAATTAATTTAACATTTATAAGAAGTTTTCTTTCTTGAGTTTCAATTCACAAAGTAAATTATAATACATTGAGGTTATGGTAATATGAACGTTACGAATTGACTTGTATTTTTGAATTTGAATTTTTATTTTTAAAGTTTAAATAGTCAATATAAATTATTAAATATGATCTTCATAAGAAAACATATTTGAAAATCAAATTTTATATTTTTTAGAATTATTTTTACTATTTTTAGATAAAAATAACTTGTTTCAGATGGTCCATAATTTTCAAATTAAGTGATGTTTTTATCTATTAATAAAAAGTAAAAATATATAAAATTTGATATATTTTTATACGGAGATTATGTTAAACGGTTCAGATCGATTATTTGAACTTGTAAAAAAAAAATGAATTTTGAAAAAAAAAAATTTATTTACAAGTACATTTTTATATGTTTTATATGATAATATGCATGTTACCATAGCCTCAGTTAATTATTCTTGTGTAGCTACGAATTTCTCTATTAATTAAACCCAAACGGCGTAGCCACACCGATCAAAGGCAATAGTTTTCTGCCAATCTTGCATTAGTTCAGTTTGATTGTCGGTAAAATTATAATTTACTGCTAATTATCCACCACAAACTATCCATGCAAAATCACCGGCGCGTTATCACATATTTGACTAGAATTAATCGGTCGTCTACGAGCATTTCCCGCAAAAATAAAAATGCCAAACACATGCGAGATTGACCTGAATTTTTCTTCTTCTTATAATAAACTAAACTATAGTCTATACATATATACACACATACCACATACATACCATACATACATTATCGTAGTTTTGACTTTATGCAGAATGGCACGTGTGAAGGAAACCAACATTTAAACTTCCGTCCATGGTTTAAGTAAAGCTAATGAAAATTGGGTTCTGACATTTTTTTTTTAATTTTTTGCAAAAAATAGTGCAAGCTGAGAATAAATTCAAATAGTTCGTTTAGATTTAAATCATTGATTCAAATACCAGTTTATATTAATTTATATTATCTAAGTTTGCAAGAATAAATACTGTAAAGAAATGAAGCCCATAGCCATCAATTCACTTTATTCTTGGGTTTGGATGGAGCAAGAATAGCACTAACTCGAGAATAACATTATTTTTTTGAACTATTCAATATTTGAATGGAGCAAAAATAGCACTAATCCGCTATTCTTTATTTCTCTTATATGAGTTAACTCACCATTCTATCAACTCAATCAAAAGTTGAATTAGCTACTATTCTCAAATTTGAGATTAACTCTATTCTTTGTTTCATCTAAACGTACCCTAAAATAAGACAGCTGGTAATGTTTTCGGTCGCTTCTGTCATAATCCATTTTCTATTTCTAATATACAAAAACAATAACATTAGAATAAGAGAGCCATAGTAAAATAGATCTACCACAAATTTTGTTTTCTTTTATTGGACTTCGAAGAAAATAATAAATATGGCCCACAAAGTTATGCTCCAGCGATTTTTTTCTTTTTAAATCTATTATCGTGACTACGGGGGAGGGTGCGTGTGTTGTGGTGTGGGGTTTTAATCATTCGAATGTTAAAGAATTTTGTGCACTGCAGGTCGTGAGCTGAATTTGACCGAATTTTGATCGGATGATTCAAAGCTAAACTTAAACCGTGCATCAAGGCAGAGGATATTGGTTGGGGGGTTGGATCCCTAAAGTAACTCAAACTTTGTATATAGATCTGGATTGTAATTTCAAAATCTGCACAAATATTAATTCTGATCAGGTGGTGGAGAGTGTTGCTCTTCCCTTCACCATCGGATGAATGATCGAGTCAAGTTTCAACAATCGTATATAATTATTATTTTCCTTCATATATATTAAATCTAAAGATAACAAATTATCGGATCAAACAAGCTAGACGCGTGTGACGTCTCAACTCAAGTGAGAAGTCTGTCGTCTGAGAACTTTTATGTTTAGTCTTAGACCAGTAGACTTAAAATTTCCAAGTTCAATGTTCAATCTAGTCAACGATGGGCTTGCTTCAATCGAATCCGGCTGTGCTTGCTCTGATGTTGCTGAAAAACATTACGTTGGCCCTTCAAAAATCCTGCTCAAAAGAATCTATGGCCCATTTAATTCCAAAAAGTTATTTACAATTTGGGGTACTGGCCCAGCCCAACCCAACCCATTGCTGGCCCTGTTATTAGTCGTCGAAGTCATTCCAGTCCTCGTGTACTTCATATGCGGCCTCATGTCAATCCAACACAATCTGTTGTACTTGTACCAGGGTTCTCTCTTACAAGTCTTTCCCCTCTGAATACTCTATAGCTCCTCTCCCTCCATACATATATGATTGACAAAATTTGCCTGATCTACAAATACGTACGGTGCTAGTTTTCTCTTTAATATAATTTCAAGGCTTGGATATTTTATTTTCTAAGGAAACCAAATCATAAGTGAAAGGCTACGGTGCAAGTCAGTACGAGATTAGGAGTGGCAGTTTAAGGTTACGCTTGCCATGCCATCCGGTCGTTCCATCTGATAGCTAATTTCTGTTAGGACGTTCAATGAGCCAGACTGAATTCACCAGTTACGGCCAGGCCTATTGACAGTCGAGTTGGGTTCGGATTTAGTATGAGGCTCACTCGTTCGATCTGATATAGTATAATAAATTAATATTATACATTAATGATTATGTTTAAAGTATGTAAATTGATAATTTGTAAATGTTTAATTTTGATCAATTAAAATTTTAAGTAAATTTATATGGATTCAAATGTATAAATGATTGAGTTTTTTTTTTTAAAAAAAAAAAAAAAAAGAGAGGCATAAGCCCATTTCATATTACTAAAATTGGATAATTACAAAAAAAAACTAGTCTCAGTGTATCAGCAACACCTCGACTAGGAGTCATAAAATCTCAAACCACAAAAATAGCAATAAGTTCATAATAAGACTAGAGCTAAGTTCCAAAAGTAATCCAGATTAGCTAGCTAATACTAAGTCACTCATAATGGGGCTATGGTAGATTAGGTAGTCAGAGCAAAATGGTGACGCTTTCTTCATCATCCATCAAGGGGCCACAAAGTTCTCATCTACGTCAGTATGCTGGTGTATCACCATAGGTAAATGCATGAACTGGCTAATAGGAATCACATCCTCCACTCCTGGCATCCACTCTTTAACAGAGTCCTTGGTCTTCTTTTTCAATACACCTATCCAATACAAACAAAGAGATTTTATCATAGTAATCAATGTTCTAGCTGTTTTAATTTGAGCATTATTAAAACATGTGTCATTTCGATTTTTCCAAAGTGTCAAAGTGATAGCACTTGAGACAATTAGAAACCTGTTCGATCTTCAATTTTAAGAGAGTAAGCAAACTGAATCAAACTATCCCACTTGTGCCAAAGATGCATTACCTCTTGACTTTTCCTTAACCAAAATCAAACCTGTTGAGCTAAGTCACACATTAGGAACAAATGATCTATTTTTTCATGTTGACCACAAATGTGACATTGGGTGTTACATATCCAGTATTTTTTAGTAAGGTTATCTTTGATCAGAATGAGATTGTGTGTCACTAACCACATGAATATTCTTATTTTGGGGGGAACTGGTAAATGTCACCAAATCATAGCATGAGTTGGTTGGTACCCACCAAAGTTTAGAATAGTGTAAATATAATGAGTTGAGAACTTCCCTGAATTTTCCCATCGCCAATCTATCTTGTCATACGACAAAGTGAATGAAGTAAAGCTAATAATAGCAAGCAATTCTAACCATTCTCTATAGTCTACACCTAACAGTTCTATTCTAAATTTCAAGATTTGTCCTTGAGTGTGGATGACATCACCTAACAGTACTGTTTTATTAGTGCATTTAGAGAACAAGGAATAATATTTAATAGAAAGGGAACAATTTTGGTACCCCTGATCTAACCAGAACCTAACTTGAGTTTGTAAACCAGGAGTATAAGTAGAACTCATATCCCCAATATGACTAATTTTATTCATAGTAGACCAGAATGGAGAAAAGGAAATTGAATGATTACTAATGTATTTGTTTATAATAAGTGTTTTCCAAAGGCCAACATATTCATTATTTTTAAGTTTCCACCACCACTTAAGCATAAGGGAAATATTCATTTGTCTAAGGTCTAGTATGCTTAATCCTCTAAAATTTTTGGCTAACCTAGATGTATACCAGTCTAAAAGGATGTATTTTTTTTCCTCGAGTTACCTTGCCACATAAACCTTCTCCTGATTTTGTCTATCAGTTTAATAATAGTAAGAGGTACCTTATACACTGAAATAGCATAAAGTGGAATAACAGTAAATACTGAATTTAACAATGTAAGTCTACCACCTATAGATAACATAGTGCTTTTTCACAATTGTAGCCTACTTTCTACTTTATCAACTAGGAAAGACCAATCAGAAATTTGTAGTTTTTTATAATATAATGAAAGTCATAAATACTTCATTGGGAATTCTCCCAAAGAGTATCTAAACAGGTGATTAAGAGCTGATTTATGATCTATATGTAAGGGGAACATTTCTGTTTTACAATAGTTAACTTTGATCCCAGATATGGATTCGAAGGCTAGCATGGCCCACCTTGCAGCTTCTACATTAGCTTCTTGAGCTGTCAGGAAAAGAATTGTGTCATCTGCATAGTGGCAGTTAGTAATGGCTCTACCTTCTATACATTGGGGTCCTAAACCTTGTATAACATTAGCAATTCTACCTTTAGAGAATATTTTACTCAATGTATCTGCAGCTAATATATATAAAAATGGAGATAAAGGGTCCTATTGTCTAACTCCTCTTTTACAATAGAAATATTGACTAAGCTCCCCATTAATAGCCAGGCATAATTGGGAGCTATGAAGCCATTGGGTGATCCATTGGATCCATCTATTACCAAAATTCCTACCATATAGTATTTCTATCAGATATTCCCAATTAATCTTATCATATATTTTTTCAAAGTCTATTTTAATAACTACCCCAGCTTGCTTATTGGTATGACAAGAGTGCAAGATTTCCTGACTCATGATGACATTATCTAATATGTATCTATTCTTAATAAAGGCAGCTTGACTATGATCTATTAATCTATCCATAACTAGTTCCAGCCTATTGGTAAGTAATTTAGATAGAATGTTAAAACTACAATTAACTAGACTAATGGGTCTAAATTTCTTAACATTATTGGCATCTTTTTCCTTAGGTATGAGGCATATACAGGACTTATTAATGCTATGCAGATTTAATTTGTTTTCATAGAAAAAATGAGTGAGAGTCATAAGATCATTCTTAACTAAGTTCCAAAAAAATTAATAGAATTTAAATGTGAAACCATCAGGGTCTGGTGCCTCATTTGGATCAGATGCAAATACAGTACTCTTAAGATCATATTCGCTAAAAGGTTGTTCTAATTCTCATTGTTCTAAACTAGTAAGTTTGTCCCTCTCATCCCAAAAGTTTGCATCTAAATGCCCATACTTAAGACCAGAAGACCCTAATAAATCTTTATAGTAATCAACTATGTGCTGTCTAATGTCTACAATATTATGAGTAAGAGTATTGTCTATCACTAAACTACTAATTTGGGTTTTTTTCAGATCTATGTGATGCAATTTTATGAAAGTATTTAGTATTAGTATCACCCCCTTCCAACCATAATTGCTTAGATCTCAATCTCCAATTATCCTCCTCTTCTTGTAACAGTTCCTCTAATATATTATTACTCTGAATCCAAATTTCATCATCTTGAGGGGTGTATTTTCTTTCTTTTTTTATTTTTTGGAGATCATGTAATCTATGTTGAAGGAGGGTTTTTTCTCTTCTTTTTTGTCCATAAAACTTTTTTGCCCACCCTTTTATTTTTTTCCTAAGTTTTTTCAACTTATTGGACCAACTTTTGACTATATTAGGTAATTTAATTGGTGTTTCAAGCCACCACTTAGTGACTAGATTCACAAACTCCTCCTTTTTAGTCCAGATTAGATCAAATCGAAAGATTGGACGGGGTGGTGCAACAAAAGTGTTAGTAAGAACTAAGAGGGGGCAATGATCAGAACCAGTACTACTTAGATCAGAAATTGAGTAAGAATGATACAATCTTTCCCACTCAGATGTTACTAAGACTCTATCTAATAATGCAAACCTAGTTCCACTAGACCAAGTATACTTTCTAGAAGTAAGCTTCAACTCTACTAGATGATGATCATTAATGAAGTTATTAAATGCTCTACTAAGATGCATATCAAAATTATGACTTGATTTATCCTCCTTTTTCCTAATGGCATTAAAATCCCCACATATAAACCATACATCTAGTGTAGGATCTCTAAGTAATCTAAGTTCATCCCAAAATTCATATTTGTATTGCCTTAAAACTGGACCATATACTACCATGCATTGTCAAGTAACATTATCTAATTTATTTTCTAAGACTAAATTAACACTAAATCGATGTAGTGAATGAAAAATTTCCTTGATTTTATTACTATTCCACCCAACTAAGATACCCCCATATCGACCTATAGATGGAAGCTAAATCCATTTATCTATTCTATTAGAAATTTCTTTAAGACATCTATTACTAAAGTCTACTTTTTTAGTTTCTTGTATTGCAACTAAATCTACCTTATGTTCTATAATTAAGTCCTTTAGAATATGTCTAGTCCTACTGGAGTTAAGCCCCCTACAATTTCAGTTAAGAATATTCATAAGAAACCATTTGCAATCTATCAGAATATGAATGATCTACATCATGAGAAGGAGATATGTCATGTGATCTAAGATGGTCTAAGCTAAGTGTCACAAGTTGTTGTTTTGAGCAACTAGGAGCAGAGAGTAGGTTTTTAATTGTTGCTTCAAACTGAATTCAAGGCATTTTCTATATGTTATCTATAATTGTGTAACTATCTTCTAAAGAATGCCCTAATTTTATTTGATAAACCCTAAACAATCTAATGATCTAATCTACAATTAACCTAGAGTATGGAAATCTATCTACAAGAGCCATACCTGAGTTGCTGCTGCTTGCTCCTTGCTTCCTTTTCTGAGCCTTCTGTAATATTGTTCCTTGATCTTCCTGAGCTTGCATCCTAAGGCTCCTCCTCAGATCCTTTTCGCCTGCTGCACCAGTTTCCATCACTTCAGGAGTACGAAGTAATAGTTAAGGATCAGATGTTGATTTTGAGACATAGATTGCCTTCTCTGGAGATGACCCGGGTGCTCGACTAGCACTCCTAAGTCTGGAACTGATGCCCGCCCTCAGGCTGGGGATAGACATAGGATGTTTGTGGTTGGTTGTACCAGATGTGGAGCCCTGCTTCTTCATCAGAACAGGTTTAGGAGAGAATTTTCTCACAGCAATTTTCTTTTTGGGAGGTTTTGGCTAGTCTTGGGTTCTCAAAAACATGTCATGTATAGTTTGCTCTTCCTCACTATCATACTCCACATTAGGTAAAAGGGGAAAAATCTCATTGTTAGTAGAAATCAGAAGGTCGTCATTACCTCCAAATCCACAATGGGAGCATGGAGGAATGGTGATGTAGAGTGGGAAAGGCACAGCAGGAAACCCTGGAATGGCTGGGAATTCAAGCTGTGGGTTGCCATTAGCCGTCTCAGTGGCCTCATCCTCTCGTCATCCTCTCGTCATTGTCCTTCTTCTCCAGCATCCCACTCTCAATAGCCATAACCCGATTAGCATTTAGAACCAGATTATTTCCATTCATCACAAATCCCCCTGTCCCTGCCTGTGGCTGTTCCGTAGACCGTTGTCCCTTTAGAGCTGAGGTCTGACCAAATTTTGTCCCATTCGGGTAAGGTCTTCCCCCTTTCCTACCAACCCATGCATGCAACCCTTCAGATTTTTCAGATTCTATCTCAAATTTCAGAATGTGCAACTTACGTTTGCCAACCACATCCCTATATGGCATAGGGTGTGAAGCAGGTATCAGACTTCTATTGCACACCTCCAGTTTTACCCTAACAAATCTAACATCAAAGCCACTATTTGTACCAGCATCTATCTCCAGCACATAACCCCCCCCCCCCCCCCCATGGCTGAAAAAAGTCTTTCATACTCCTCTTGTTCATTCAGGAAAAGGGGGTAACCATACACCTGTACCCAGATTTGTTCGAGAGGAATACCTTCGTGGAAGTCCTTTTCCCAAGCTACAATAGGAAATTTCACTATGTCTAATCTGATGAAGCCGATTGACGCCATGGATTGCAGCCAACCAGGGTTAGGAGCTTGAATGAGGTACTTGTAATCGTCGAATACCGAAGCAATCCACCTGTGGTTCGCATGAGGGAAGTGCGTCTGAAGTTTTCTTTCAATCTGATCAGGACCCCAAGCAGCTATGTCGTCAAGGACAAAGCTCTGGAGTAGCCGTGCTTCGACCGCCTGTGATCGGAGTGTTGCTTTGAACTGGACGATCGGAGTCCGATACGCCATCACCAGTTCAGATTCGGTCTAGAGAAGTTATCAAGGCAAAAACAGCATGGCAGAGAAGGTTTTGTTGTGGATCTAGGGTTTTTGAACTGTCACTGCGGCTCTGTGTAGCGAAAGGGTGGAAGGGAGGGCTCTGTGCACTGATTAGCTTTATGACCAAATCCATTACATAAAAAACAAAGCTGAGCGTTTCTACATTCTTGATGAAATGTCCTGGACACCTGCATTTGAGACACCATGGATTTTTGAGCGTCGATCGGGATTTGAGATCCTCCAGCCTCCGTTTTATGATCTGTGCCCGTGATCCCCTGACCTGAGATTGTTTTTGAGCTTCATCGTTGCTACTACGGTTGGAGGGGATCTCTGCTCTTCGATTGACGCCATTAGTCTCGCTCACGGACGCACTATGCTGTACATTAACAAAAAAACGTGGATTAGAAGCAAATTTAGTAGAAACTAACTATAATTGTCTTCACCTAGAGAGAGACGAGTGTCATTATCACACATTTATTTTCTTATTCCTAAATTATCAAAAAAAATTTCAATTTTATGAAAAATCTCCTAAAATAGCCTTAATAATCGCCTCTATCACCATACACCACCTCTATTATCTCCACTCAAGTTATTCCCATCCAATTCTAGATAAGATAAATGAGATAGCCAAATGATTGAGTTTTATATCATACATTGTATGATTATAGTATATTTGCTCAAAAATAGAATATGGTTTTGTAATATTCAGTTTAGCATTGAAAATCTAGGATATAGGAATGAAAAAAAAAATTATGGTGAATAGTCAAGTCGGGACTAACCGTGCCGGGCCGCAATTAAATTAACTATCGTCAGGTTGGATCGGATCTGAATTTTGAAGTCCTTAATTACAATCTTAACGTACCCGGTCCATTTCAAGCCGGTGCTTCAAGCAAAACCATCCCAACCCGGTCCATTTCAATGCGGAAACAAAACGGATTCATATTCTATGAGATATCTCAAAGAAATAAATAGCATTAATTCCAACTGCTTATTACAAAATCTATATTGTCCGTCTCCTAAAAATGTAACATGTATATGCGCAACTATAAACACTTATTGCATTAATACAAGTGCTGCACAGCGCATATGCATTCAGTGCTGTCTGTGCAACTGTGCAAGTATATGCCGTGGATGTGGATTCGGAAATATATGGAGGTATGGTTCCATTTCATGTATTGTCTAGTGCTATCAGTCAGCTGATCTGTACGTACTACGTCCTACCGATAAGCTGAAACAAATTAAAGAGAGCAACAGATCGTCTAATAAAATTACACGTGTACGTCAAGCGACCCCGAGTTGTCTGCCTGGCGATTCGCGCCTGGGATCGCGCGTGCGCTTGTCCTCAGAGGAACGGTTGAGGCAAGGAGACAGAGCGCTTGTTGGCGTGCCTCGCTTTGATTTGCTCAGCTGACAGTGTTGTCTCCCCACGCCGAAAAATTGAGTAACCGTACCAATGGGGAAACGAGAAAGGTTCTTCAATGGTCGTTCGTTGATGTCATCCAATCCAGCAATGACGTCGTGTCAAGCTGACGCATTCCCTTTGCAAATTGCAAATCTCTCTTTCTCCTCTCCTCTCCTCTTCTTATTTGCCATCTCATTCTATTTCTTACTCCAAAAATTTATATCTGTAAAAAATAGAGATGATTGTTTTGAGCTTAATTATAACATTTAATATGAAAAATATAGTAAAATCATGAAGAAACCGTGGCAATATATAACTCTACATTTTTTGTTTAAAAGTTAACAGTCATAATAATTAAAGAACTCTTGCTCCCTTTAATGGGATTTCTCTCTTTTTAACAATGTTGGAAATATTTTTCAAAAAATAACAGAAAATGATTGGGTTGAGCATAACAAAGGTACAATTTCTTTCTGACCTTATAACCCGGTACATAAAACATGTACCAAGATCAAAATCAGACTTACAGCTGTTCAGTTACAAAACATATCAGTTCAAACAAAAATAGGTAACATAACCCTATAACAACACAACATAATATAGAGTCTAATCATCTAGCAAATTCCAATCAACAGAGTCTTCCTCAGCCCAGGCGTCGCTAACCATTTGATTTTGGGGACTGCCATGCCCAAAAGCCTCTTGAGAAGTCTCCAAAAAAATATTCCTTGTATTCCTCCGCCTCTGCCATGTTTACCAGAACCTCCACTGCTGTGGGATTTTTTATTGTTTTAATATTTTGATATCGTATCAGGCAGGAGAATAGTGAAATAAAGTATTTATAATTAATGTAAACGCACTGTCTCATGAAATAGATCAATATTAATGGTTCAAATTAAATTCATCCTTTAGTTTATCCATTAATTATTTTTTGGAAATAATATCAGTTCTGTGAGCTCATATTATTTTTAAATTCACTTGCAATGACCAACTTTTCTGACATCAAAGAATGAGAAGAACAAAAAATACAGCAACTCTGAAAAGTAAGCCCAACATTAATTGATTTACTCAAATCACATTTTAAAGCAACATAGATTTTTTTTTTTTTTAACAATAAGGTTGGCAAGTTGATTTATGAAAATTTTGTGTTGAGCATAACCGAATAAAATAGTATTTTTTTTTAGCTAATTATTTCTTCTATCTCAAAATCGCCAGCTGACAATATCAAATTGTAATCAAGCCTTTTAGAGGTGATCATTATATAGATTTGTATAATTCTTGGGTCTCGTGTAATTAATCAAGTTGTGATTTAGGTGGCTTGATTATGCATTGTTTTATTGGATTCTAGCTCATTCAAATTCGAGTTGTCTTGGATCCAGAATCCTTTAAAATTTGGGTTGTTACTGGTTTCAAATCATTGGTGTTTTTAATCTAATGGATCAATTAATTTGAGTCGAGTAGACCAGATGACAGTATTATATTTATATCTGATAAATTGTGTCAGGTAATTTTCAATTATATAGCTGATTGTCAGGAACTATATTATATTATATAGTTTATGGTCATCTCAGATTCGGCTTATTTCGAATTTAGATCTAATTGGATTGTGTTGCAGATTTATATATAGTGTCTTTTTGAGTCGTATTTTGAATTATTTAGTAAGAAAAATCTAATAGAATTAGATTCGGTTAGAATACATTAAATATTTTAGTTTGGTGGGTCAGAAATTTTCAATATTCGGCTTTGATACTGTAAACTAAATATATATCCATTCAAAATTTATGCACGTTCTAACTAATATTTAATTCATATATATATATATATATATACTTCTTGGTGCCCTCTTGAGTTTGCCATCTATGTTTTTTTTTTACCAATTATTTTTCATCACTATATATATGTGGTATACAATATACATGCAGTTTTAATTTGTCCTTTTCGATAAAAGCGTGAGATATTGATATTTAGAATTTACTGGCATAAAATATTGTTTTTTCTTGTCAATATTTATATATATTTACTAAATGATTAGAAGAAAAATGAGAGAGACTTAAGCAAATCGGAAGACAATTATCCTGTACCTCAGTTTGTTTAATGCTCTTATTGACTGCGGTTGATGCACATATTTTATTATATATTCATGCATTGATGGACCACAAGATTAAATTAAAAAAAGAAAAAGCGATTGATCTAGTTAGTTGACTGAACAAATTAATTAATTACGGGATAATGCACATATTAGCGAACTAAATTGCAAGTAATGAAAGCGATAGCCTAATCGGTGTACGTACTTGTAAAATACTTGTTACGACAAATTTATCAGATAATTAAATATATTATTTTGTCACCAACCCTATCTAAAAGCAACCATGCATTAAAGAAAGAATGAACGCATGCACAAGCGTGCACTAGCATGTAAACCAACTTTTCTTCCTTTGATAAAAACCTTTCTATACAGATACATCTTTCATCCTTTCTCCTAAAAACCACCACCAACTGAAACATCTCAAATCCACACACAACTAAGAACGCTAAAAATGCAAAGCAAAACCATGAAAGGAATGACAAAGAAAAAGAAAAAAAAACCTGAAAGAGGAAACCTTCCACACAATTTAAACCCAAAACGGAGGTATCATTAGCAACTAAAAAGAACCAACGCTCCTCCCAACCTCACTCCAAGCTATAAATTGTTACTAAATCAGAAACCCTAAAATCAGAGCCAGAGTGCACCGGCCTCTTTCAACAGAGGCACGAGAGAGCCGTTAATATGCGAAGCCATCACCCGGTCCATTGCACCAATCAGCTTCCCTCCTATGAATACGACAGGTACGACAGGGGGCACCACACCGAGAAGCCGTGCCAGAGCTCTCTCGATATCTCTTCCGAGCGGCTCCATGTCTAACTCGTAAACAGTCGGGTGCACCCCCATGCCACAGAAGAGCCGCTTCACGGCATGGCACATGCAACAAGAGCTGACACTGAAGATGACAACTGCATTCTCTGAGGCAAGTCGCTCGACCCGTTCAAGCGGGTCCATTGCATGGGTTGATGCTGCTACGTACCATGATTCAGTCGTTGCACCGTACTGCATTGTGCTTTTTGATTGATGTTTAGGCTTTTGAGAGAGGAGAAGTTAGAGTTGATGAATGGTTTGGTGGAGAGGAGAGTATATATAGAGAAAAGAAGAACCCGGTCAGTGGCATTATGGTAATAAAAGTAAAGTACTGGGATACAGTTGGAAACGAGAGGAATTTGCGGGGAACATATCAGGTCTGTCGTCAGCGCATGTAAATGACCAGTATCCTACTGTTGTGAAAAGTTAGTTAAAATTGGAATTTAATATAACTTTACCTGCATGCCAATAAATGAAAGTTGCAACTGAAATATTTTTGGTTTAGATAACATATATATATACTTAATGAAACAATATACACTCAAATTAATTAATAACGTAACTCTTCGATTTCATCAGATAAAATCAAACGGCTGTTGTACTTTACTGATAAATACTTGCCGTCAGGAATCGGGATTGCTTAAATGGAATTTAAAACCGCTTCTAACTAGTTTTGCATTCTTGCTTTGATTGGGGAAACAAAAAAAGAAACCAAAACAAAAATGATTATAAAAAACAATTACTTTTACAATTAAAAAAAATCAAATGATCTAAAACAAGATGCATGGATTGTGCATGTTTTTTATCGACAAATGAATGGAACCGAACCAATAATTTGGTCCATTGAGGACATGTTCTATTGATTTCAAACTCAAATTTAAATTCATTTATTCACTAAATTCACATGTTCTACTCTCTGGCATGCAATTTAGTCACATATATACCAGATTTATTTTCTATATATGCATGCTGCTACTGGCACTGCAGCTCTCTTGTAATATACTTTCATTTTAAAGATATGTATACGGACTTTTTACCAAAATAAATAAATCATATGTTCCACTAGCTTGGTCCATATATTTGATTGAGAAAAAAAAAATACATCTCTTTTTTTAATAATTTGATGTTCTAATTTCTAAAATAATTTATTATGCTAGAATTAATTCAATTATAATGCTTTATTAATCTGGTCTTATATATCAGCTGAATATTTTTGTGGGTATAAATGAAAATGGTCCTTGAAAGACTGAATTTCTTTAATGGAAGGCTGGAAGCTAGTAATTAAATGCATGGATTTTTAGATATCAATGGGGTCGGTCGGGGACAATGTGTACATGCTTTTACATGTTACGTGGGGTACCATCGGCTGTCTCTGTACTTTTGTCGGATTGTATAGTAGTATATACCGCACTTCTCTACCAAAAAAATGTACAGTGATTGATAATGCGTGACACTAGCAATATGCATGGTAATATCTCGTACTAGGTTGTTTAATTCGGCATAGACATTGGCAGTGCAGTGTTCCACATTTTTATTAATTATTACGTACCTACCTAGTGCCGGAGAAATTCGTATGATCATGCATCTCAGTTAGTACAAGATTTGAGTCAAGATCTCGACGGTCAGATTTAAATCCTCATTAATATTAAAGAGTTTCTACGTTATAGATGTGGACCAGATTGGTCTGAATTCCAATCGCACAATAATTTTCCTGCCACATTCATTAATATTTTACAAGGTTATAAATAACGTTTACAGTGGCATAGCGTGGAGACAAAAAAAAAAAAATTAGCGAATAACGCAGCTATAGTAAAAATTATCATACCTTATCATACCTAGTGTTTTTTTCTTTTCAAAAATTATACTTAATATTTCTACTAATAATAAACATTATCTTAAGTTCCATAGGAAAAAAAAATAAACCATACTGGTTAAGAAGTTCTAATATTATCTCAGGGACTAGGTTTTGTTTTAATTTTCGGAGAGCCCAACGCACAATTAATGCATGATACAAATAATTTAATTGATATAGCTCAATGCACAATGTTCAAATTTATTCATATAGCTTCTTAAATTTTAAAAAAAGCCCATGTAGCATAGTGGATCACTATTACCGCTATAGCGGCCGTAGCTCGATTAGTGCAGTTTTACTCCGTAACTTAGCTTTATAGGTCCAAAACCGCTATAGCTAGCTATTTAGAACACTAATATTTTAAAAAAAAAACTCATACCATATTCTCGTCGAATGGCTAAACGAATATTTTATTTTATTATTGAAACGTGAAATGAAATAAATATCGAAACTATAATATCTGGAAATGTTGAATCTGAAGGAACCACATTATTGTTGGAAATATATGTACCGTAAGAATTTGAATTGTAAAGGTAAACAAAATACAAAATGAGACCAAAGAAATTAAAATGGAAGAAAAGGATAGAATAAGAAAATTGGAAAGGATGACTAATTAATTTGTAAAATTTCCATCTGCCCTGAAAAAAAATTGTGATGCAAGTATGTACATGGAGTTATTAAGGTGGTTGGTAATTAATTCGGATCTATTGAATCAATTTCAAATAATAAAATAAAATAGTTAAAATTTATTTACTTCACAAGTGTTGTATTTATATTTTAATTTTATACAATGTTATATTTATCTAGTGCTATTAGGTCAAGCGAATAAAAAAATTATAAGTTATTTTAATCTTTTTTTTTTATCATTTATCAACCATGTGACTTTATTATAAATAAAATTATAAAATAATTATATTCAACCACAATTAGGGGTGAAAACGGAGCGGATAATATTCATACCATATCCGCATTCGTCGGATAATGAGCGGATACGAATACGGATACGGATAGTAAACGGATATCAAAATTCAAAATCAAATCTTCCTTAAACAGATACGGATACGGATTCAAATACGGATATAAAACAAATAATGGCTGGATAATTAAGATATATGAGCTTCTAAGATATAAATATTAGAGAAATGTTCTGGTACCCTGAGCCATCAAACCCGAGCTCGTCCCCGAACTGGTTTAACTGGGTTTAACTATCTGCTAATAACGAAATTTTGTTAATTTGCCATTAATTAACGCATCGATGTTTTAACGCATTACTATTTTACATTGATTGCTTTAAATGTTAGCTTTGCACGATTTTGTCTTGCGCTTTAATTTCGTGGACAGTCTGTTATTAGGAGTTGTAATCACTAATCATTGAGCTAGTCCCCCAGCTTATTAACAGTCATGTAATCATTAATTAACTACTTACTTGAACGTACTTTAAAGTACTTTAAAGTATAATTTAAACCCAGTTAGCTCAGGAATGCGATGAGGGATTAGTTCTAATTTTAATTATGCAAATTAACAACTTTTGATATTTAATAACTAAAAATACAGTCTCCATTTTGAACAAGTAATCCACTAAATGAAGATTTTTCAATGTTTGTAAACACATGTTTATATGCTTTAAAATGTGTTTTTAAACATAGGTTTATATGTTTGTAACACAGATTTTTTAATTTTTGTAAACACAGGTTTATATGCTTTAAAATGTGTTTGTAAACACAAGTTTATATATATATATATATATATATATATATATATATATATATATATATATATATATATATATATATATATATATATATATATATTTGTAACAAATTTTTCAATGTTTGTAAACACAGGTTTATATGCACAAATTTTCATTGCTTTGTTTATGTTGTTTTCTTGCTAGTATATATTAGTTACTTGCTTTACACACATGTTTATATGCTTTAAAATGTGTTTGTAAATACAAGTCTATATGTTTGTAAACACAGATTTTTCAATGTTTGTAAACACGGGTTTATATGCTTTAAAATGTGTTTGTAAACACAGGTTTATATGCACAAATTTTCAATGCTTTGTTTATGTTATTTGCTTGCCAATACATATTGGTTTACATGCTTTACTTGTTCACATGTACTGTTTCTGACACATTATGCATAAATGAAGAAAATTTGTGCTGGGGGACGCCCTCGGGGATTAGTACAAATTTAGAGGTGTAAATTTCGTGCTCGAGGATGTGCTTGGGGATTGGTTCCAGTTTAGATCTGTAAATTTTTGCTCGGGGACGAATTCGGGGATTCGTTTTTGTTTTTAAAAATAAAAATTTAACTCATTTACAATGAAAGTTAAACACTTGAACGCAGTAGATTAAACATTTTCCTTCATATGTTTAAATTATACGATTGTTTCGCTGCATTTGACGGTGCTTTTGTTAAATTTGTTTAACGGGGCGTTTTTCTCTTCATGCAGCGAAATTCTATACATTAAAGAAAGATTGGTGCTGTTATTGCACTGTAGTATGAAGTAAAACCTGATCTTTTTGTCGCCGATATTTTAGAAGGTTGGAGGACACGCACGGGTACTTTGTTTGGGGTATAATTACCAGCTTCCAAATAATATTAATTAAAAAATTAAATATTAATATTAATAATAACTATAAGTGGATGAAGAGATGAGAGATAATTTATTCATATAATATATATATCAAATAAAGGAATGGTAACAAAAGGTGTTGTGGTCTAGTAGTTTGAAGCTTAGTCTAAAGACTTGATATGAGAATGCATGGGTTCAAATCCCACCTATAGCAAATATTAATTTCTCTTTTATTGTATTCCGACTAAATTATTGGGTTCCAAATAATTCGGATACCCACTTCGTTTAGAACTCCGAATCCGTATCTTAATCTTCTTTGGATATCTACAAATTATCCGAATCCGAACTCCCTTTGATATAGTAATAAAGAGTAATATCTTAAAGTTCGTGACTTGTGAGTTTGAAATCAGATAAGGATTCTTTATAGACATTAAATTGAAAGTAGTATATTAGACTTTCATCTTTCTATCTCAAAAAAAAAATTAAATGAATCAAAGAGATGAAAGTCAGATTACACATGGACAAAGCATATACAGTCCAGATCCTCTAAGGTAATGTACCATTTGAGTTTCAATCTAGACCGTCTCATCACAGTCCAGATCAATCGGTTCAAATATGTAATACACAGATTCTTTAAGATTTGTATCGATATATATATATAACGAACATACCGGATTCAAAGTAAAGAATTGAGACACCTTAGATGATATGCATTCAAGTAGGTAATGGTGGGGGAGAGGTACATGGAGTGTGTATCCTCTGAGATATATCATATTTTGCGTGTTCGACGTGTCCGGTGCCTATTCGGAGATAGCGTAGGGGCCAATATTATTTGTGCTTTGTGATTCGTGCATAAATATTTGAACGGTTGAAAATTTTCAAACTGTCACGCAAAATATGAGATATCTCATCAGAGGATCGATGCGAATTGAGGCACATGAGAGGTATGAAATGATGCATGTTGGTGGGCTTTGCGGCACGTGCAAGCACTTTAGCCTCACTCTACGTACTATTGATATCATACACAATCCATTGTAAACAATAATAAAGTTGCAAGTTTCTCAATGAAAAAAATATAATAAAGTTGCAAGTAAGTTTTGACCAACCTTTTATAATGGTTGGGTTTTAGCTTTTGGTCAGAATGGGGAGGCTTCGTATCACGAGGTGTATGAAGAAATCGGGAACGTTGATGGGATTATAAAAGGAGAGATAAGGTACATTGTGTGAGCACAGGAATAAAGCACAGTAAGGTAAGAGTAAGATTGTCAGAGATAAAATATGGGGCAAATTGTACTGCATGGCTACTTTATTTATTTACTCGAGTCTTTCCCAATAAAGAAGGCAACCAAGGGCGGCGATACGAATCGGATTTCTTGTCTCCTTCATCATCTAGTATCTTCTCTAAAATATAATACCGAGAATTTTTAAGCCAAAGGAATTCACTATTCACATCATCTAAGATATCTCAATATTTGAGTTGATTTTTGAAAAAAAAAATCTGAACCGTTTAAATTCTTAAAGCATGCATCTCAAAGCAACCCATATATCATATATGTGCTTTACAAACATGTGAAGTTGGGGCCTAAAAACGAGTCTGACTCCATTTGTGCCATCGCTCTCATTATACAGCACAAACGAAGTGCATGTTCCTAGCTAGTTCTTACTTCATTAAAAAATATATATATATAATAAAATACTATATATATGTGTGTTAGACTTGTTTAACTATCGTTCTAGTAAACTTGGAAAAGCAGGATTGTTGGCACCTGGCACTGGCAGGTTGCTTGGTGTGTGAAGTTAATTAGTAGCCAATTAATGACAAATGATTTCGTTAACTGGACACAGTAGACAGCTTTGCTGACAGAACTAGCTAGCGAAAATTAACCTAAAACAGCCATATAATTATAAACAAACTCGTTTCATACTATATATTTATAGTTATTTAACAGTAGAAATATTATAAAGTATATATGTATGAACTATGAAGCAAGCGAGAAGAGAGAGAGAGCACTTAGGCAGCCGCTGGTATGATTTTCGAAAAGAGAGAGAGAGAGAGAGAGGCGGGGCGCACTAACAAAAGTTCAAAACTAACTAACTAAGCTACCTTAACCTTTATATATATATATATAATTAAAAAAAGCAAGCATCACCAAATCCGGAGAAATAGAGATGGAAGGTAAAGAGAGAAATGTCAGAGGTTGTCGCCTGTTTGTTACATCACATGTGAGCATGCAAAGCAATTTAAAAGACAAAACCCTCCTTTCCTTTCTTTATCCATCATCGATCACTAAGCGGTAAGCGCACATCAGAAACGCCTACAGTTTATATAAAAAGGTTTCCTAAAGCCCACCCACCCACAGTGTCACTTATAATTGCAAACAAGTCCTGTCTCTTCTATATTGCAACATATTATTATTTATAAGTTATAACCATATTTTGATTCGAAATTTTTAATGTTTCATTGCTTTTGGTTGGCCACAGAGTACCAAAAGGCCTTACTTTTCAATAAAGAAAACAGAAAATAGTATGAAGAGACATTGAACCAAAATGAGAATGAGAGAACCCTGAATATTATAATAATAATTCATTATAGTAAAACTGTTATCAAAGTTTCAAATCCAACTACATTAGCAAATTAGTGACAAACTCACATTATGTTATCACAACTCTGCTGTATTGTTAAGACATAATACAATTTATATTTAGAACAATAATTGGAGTTGGATTTATTACTTTTTAATTGAGATTTTTTAACTTTTTATAAATTTAAGGTGTTTATAATTTTTTTCACCCTTTTATAATTTTTTGTAGAAATACATATGAAGAATAACCCACCTTAGTTAATTTTATAAACGATTGTTCGTGAATAATTCACTAGGTACTCACATTGTTCTTAATTTTTATAGGTACTATCATATATTTAGTGTATTATAATATATTTAGGCTAGCAATCATTTAATGTTAGACAAGGATATACAAGAATGGGACAGTATCTGCGACCGATACTGTTGTTATATTATCGCGGATACTATCGTCGCTAATAAAAAAACACCTTTCTGGCGGTATACCCTCGCAGATAGTCATTTTTTTTTTTTTGAAAATTTTCTTTTATGTATATATTTTCAAGATTATGTTACCATTAAAGAACAATCACACAATTAATTAATTACATTGATGTACTGCAAATATTGAACTTCTAGCTTTTGGAGGTAGCACAAATAATTATTTTATGTAACACTCTAATATATATGAAACTTAAATCAGAAAAGAATTCCACATTTATGTTCTTCCCTATTAGTTACCAGTAGTGTTTGGTAAATTCCCCCGGGGATCCAACCCGGACCGGTCCGCTCCTGCCCGTGCCCGGACCGGACTGTGCCCGTGCCACGGGTATGCACGGGTACACGGGCACATGGGCACGGGTATTAAACGGGCCAGACCCGGTTTTTTTGAAAAATGCCCGTGAGAACCCGGACCCCCGTACCCGTAACCCGTGCCCGTGACGCCCGTGCCCGTGACGCCCGTGCCCGTGAGCCCGTGGCAGAATTTTTTTTTTTTTTTTTGGGGTGTAAAATTCAAAATTTGAACTCAAATTCTCCCCCCCATTCCCCCCATGCCCCACATCCCCACTTTCTACCCGGACCCCTACCCATTTTTTTTTTTCAGTTTTTTTTTTTTTTTTTTTTAAATTCAAATTTTAATCCCTCCAAACAAAATTCTATAAATATACACCCATTCCTTACAAATTTTCACATCTCTCTCAATATTTTCATCTCTCATTCTCTCAATCTCAATCTCAATATTTTTATTATTCTCCAATTTTAATTTTATTGTTAAAAAAAAATAGTTGTTAATTTAACAAATACACAAACACAAACACGCAAAAGGAAAGGGAATTACGAAGGTATTCTCGAAGATTTTCCCACGAAATTAAAAAGGTAATATTAATTTTTGTTAGAATACATTTTGTTAGATTAAATTTTGCTAGATTAAATTTTGTTAGATTGAAATATTGAATGTTAGATTTTTTTTTGTAGAAAAAATTTAGAATTTAAATTGAATGTTAGATTTAGTTTATGTTAGATTTATTGAATGTTAAGTAATTAGATTTGTTATATTTATTGAATGTTAGATTTATTAAATTTGTTAAGTAATTAGATTTATAAGATTTATTTTATGTTAGATTTGTTAGATTTATTTAGTTTATATTAGATTTGTTAGATGTGTAGTAATTAGATTTGTTTTGAATATGTGATGTTAGCTTTTATTTTTGAAATTCGGATTTATTTTTAATACGTTAATAAAAGATGTTAGATTTATTTTGTTCAATATGTGAAGTAATTAGATTTGTTTTGAATAGGTTAGATTTTATTTTTGAAATTCGGATTTATTTTTAATAGGTTAAATAAAGATGTTAGATTTATTTTTTTGAATATGTGAAGTAATTTGATTTGTTTTGAGTAGGTTAGATTTTATTTTTGAAATTCGGATTTATTTTTAATAGGTTAAATAAAGATGTTAGATTTATTTTTTTGAATATGTGAAGTAATTTGATTTGTTTTGAATAGGTTAGATTTTATTTTTGAAATTCGGATTTATTTTTAATAGGTTAATAAAAGATGTTAGATTTATTTTGTTGAATATGTGAAGTAATTAGATTTGTTTTGAATAGGTTAGATTTTATTTTTGAAATTCGGATTTATTTTTAATAGGTTAAATAAAGATGTTAGATATTTTTTTTTGAATATGTGAAGTAATTAGACTTGTTTTGAATAGGTTAGATTTTATTTTTGAAATTCGGATTTATTTTTAATAGGTTAAATAAAGATGTTAGATTTATTTTTTTGAATATGTCAAGTAATTTGATTTGTTTTGAATAGGTTAGATTTTATTTTTGAAATTCGGATTTATTTTTAATAGGTTAAATAAAGATGTTAGATTTATTTTTTGAATATGTGAACTAATTTGAGTTGTTTTGAATAGGTTAGATTTTATTTTTGAAATTCGGATTTATTTTTAATAGGTTAAATAAAGATGTTAGATTTATTTTTTTGAATATGTGAACTAATTGGACTTGTTTTGAAAAGGTTAGATTTTATTTTTGAAATTCGGATTTATTTTTAATAGGTTAATAAAAGATGTTAGATTTATTTTTTTGAATATGTGAAGTAATTTGATTTGTTTTGAATAGGTTAGATTTTATTTTTGAAATTCGGATTTATTTTTAATAGGTTAATAAAAGATGTTAGATTTATTTTTTTGAATATGTGAAGTAATTTGATTTGTTTTGAATAGGTTAGATTTTATTTTTGAAATTCGGATTTATTTTTAATAGGTTAAATAAAGATGTTAGATTTATTTTTTTGAATATGTGAAGTAATTAGACTTGTTTCGAATAGGTTAGATTTTATTTTTGAAATTCGGATTTATTTTTAATAGGTTAAATAAAGATGTTAGATTTTTTTTTTCTGTTTTTTATATTTGTTTTATTAATTCTGTTTTTTTTTTAATTCTGTTTTTTTTTATTTCTGGTTTTTTATAATTCTGTTTTTTTATTTCTGTATTTGAAATTCTGGTTTTTATATCTGTTTTATTAATTCTGTTTTTTTTAATTCTGTTTTTTTTTTATTTCTGTTTTTTTATAATTCTGTTTTTTTATTTCTGTTTTTAAATTCTGTTTTTTAATTTCTGTTTTATTGATTCTGTTTTTTTTATTTCTGTTTTTTATTTCTGTTTTTAAATTCTGTATTTTTTTTTCTGTTTTATTAATTCTGTTTTTTTTCTGTTTATTTTATTTCTTGTTTTTATTTCTATTTTTTAATTTCTGTTTTTTTTCTGTGTTAAGTAATTTACATTTATTTTTTTTGAATAGGTTTAAAAAATGACAACTCCTCATCGCGAATCGGTGGAAGAAACCATCCAAAGATTTTCGACCGATATTTTTGGCTCCGATATGCCACATAATTATCCACAAAATTATCAACCCAATTATCCTGATAATTCCTCCCAAATGCCACCATCTAATTATCCACCTAATTATCCACAAAATTATCAAAGAAGGGACTAAATGCTAGATTTAAATTATCAACAACCCCCTCAAATGACCGCACCGTATTATACTTCAAATGATCCAAACATGTTTATTCCACAAGAAGCACATCAACCGATACCACCGTATGCATATGGAGGCACTTCTTCTGTAGCATCAAGTCAATTCACGAACACTGCCCCTATAGGAGGAACTCCTTCGACAAGTGTCCCTGAAATTCAAGAAGAAGATGTCCCTCCTTCGACAGAAGAAGGGCCCCCACAACAACCAGCAGGAAAGAAAGCTAAAAAATGGCCCGAATACAATCAACCGTGGTTGAGATACTATGATTGGACAAGAGATGAGGAGGGCACCATGCAATATCTACAATGTAAGGTAAAAAAATGTAAGAAACCAAATTGGGAGTATAAAAAATATATTGGTATGACTAGTTTTAAGAGACATGCCGAAATGCACGAAAAAAAGGGTCAACAACCAAGTGAAAATGTTGGATCGAGACAAATCCAAACCCTATTGAACGCGGATGGTACTAGAACCAACCCAAAATTCGATGAATCAAAAATGCTTAGTGAATTGGCTCGGTACATTACCCATAAAGAACAACCAATAAGTATGGGTGGTTGCCTGAGTTTTGCCCGGTTGGTCATTCGGGGGTGTGCTCAACCAATGTACAAGAGGATTCATCATAAAAAGATGGTTAGTGAAATAAAAAACCAGTTTACCAACATAAAAAATGATCTGAAAGCTACATTTGCATACCAAAACAATAAGGTCTCAATTACCTCTGATATATGGACTGCGGGTAAACATGGACTCGGGTACTCTTGTATTACCGGGCATTGGATGGATGATAATTGGGTATTACAAAAGAGGGTATTGAGTTTTCGAGTGTTGGAATCCCCGCACACTGCAAATGTAATTTTTAAATCAATTATTGAGGTTTTAGAAGATTATAACCTTAAGAGGAATATGGATAATAAGATTTTTTCTATCTCATTCGATAATGCTAGCAACAACATAGCTTCCATTGAGATTTTTAAACGGTCACTAAACCCGATTATGAACGGTGAAATGTTTCACCAAAAGTGTGCTTGCCACATACTTAACCTCGTCGTGAAGGCGGGTCTTAAAACAGAAGCCGTAAAGCTATTGATAATTAAATTTAAAGATGCTGTCAACCACATTGTTTCGAGCCAAGAAAGAAAACAGAAATTTGCGAGATTATGTGTCCACTATAAAATGAGCAAGTTGAAAGTACCTTGGGATATAGATACCCGTTGGAACTCTACCTATAGGATGTTAAACCGATGTCTTCCTTACAAAGCTGTCATAGGGGAGGCTTTGAGAGGCTCCATCCCCGAGGGATTGTCATTGGAACTCACCAACGGAGAATGGGAGCAACTAGAAAGGGTTAAAGAGTTCCTAAAAACCTTTTTTACAGCAACTGTTCAACTATCCTGCTCGTACTCACCAACGTCATTTGAGTTGCTCAAACATCTCTATAACATCTCCAAGGTATATAGTGAATTGGAACAAGCTGAAATCCACGATAAATCTCTCACACCGATCGTAGATGCCATGAAACAAAAATTCCTAAAATATTGAGAAGATGTACCCCTCCTGGCCATTATCGCAAACTGCCTTAACCCGGCATACAAGAAGTATTACACGATCAAATTTATTGAAAGGTACAAAGATAATCTACATTTAGACAAAACCGGGGTGGAGGCATACGTGGATTCGAAGTTCAATGAGATGTTTAACACATACAGCTCAAGAATGAGCGGCAATCAGAACTCGTCTTCGTCCCGTGCTGGCCCTAGGTATAAATATAAATATACATGTGTTTTTAATATTTATTATTTATAATATCTACATTATTTGTCCGCTAATTTTTATTTTTATTTTTTAATAGTTCCACTTCTAGGAGCACTAGCAGTGGTGGATTGTTAGCAGATTTCCAGTCGGAGAGCCAACCTCACACATCCACAAACGAGATATTGAGCTATATGGCGATGCTGAATGAACCCGAAGATGTTGACATCGTTGGGTGGTGGAGGAGGCATGCAAGGATCTATCCAATCCTGGCGATGATGGCCCGTGATGTATTTGCCGTGCCGGTGTCAACCGTCCCTTCCGAAAGTTGTTTTAGTTCGGCGAACAGGATCCTCTCTGACAAACGCAGTAAGTTGGGTGCACATGTCTTTGAGAGACTTGTGTGCTTGAAAGACTGGATTGATGCTGAAGAGCGCACGCAACATCTGCCTCAACAACAGTCATCACCTGAAGCCAACACTGAAGAAAGCGGTACCGAGGTGCGACACGAGGGCGAGGCTAATTCGGATTCAGACGGTGCAGAAGAGAGCGAACAATGGTATAGGAATGCGAACTTCTAGATATGTAGTGTCGGTATATATTTCTAACATCTTTAATTTTTATGGTTATTTTTTAAATTATAAATTTCTAAATATTTCAATTAGTTTTTAAATTATTCATTTTAATGAAAAATTACTAACAAAAAAAAAAGTTAGAACTCTGCCTATGTTATTTTACATAGCCGGTCTCAAGCCCGAAATAAAAGAGGAGGGTAACTTTTATTTTTTAATCTATTGTTTTAAAATAAGAGCTTAATTATTTTTAAAATAATTGATTTAAGAAAATTTTGATTTATATTTTATTATAATAAAAATTATTGAGTTCAAATATACAACCATGTCAAATGAGTTTAAATTGGTATGAATTTATATTTATAATTTATTGGTTTTTAAAAAAAAATAAACAGAAAAAAAACAGCAAAAAAAAACAGAAAAAAAAACAGAAAAAAAAAACAGAAAAATAAAACAGAAAAATAAAACAGAACAAAAAAACAGAACGAAAAAAAAAACAGAACAAAAAAAAATAGAACCGAAAAACCGAACAGAAAAACAGAAACAAAACAGAAACAAAAAACAGAAACAAAAAAACAGAACCAAAAAAACAGAACCAAAAAAACCGAAAAAAAACCAGAAGAAAAAAACCAGAACAGAAAAACAGAAAAAAAAAAACAGAAAAAAAAAAAAAAAAACGGTCCGGACCCGGACCGGACCGGACCGCCCGGCCCCCGGTACCCGGACCGTCCTGCCCCCGAACCCGTGACGGGCACGGGTATTAAACGGGCAGGGCAGGATTTTTGAAAAAAAAACCCGTGACGCCCGGCCCGTTGTACCCGTGTGCTCGTGACGCCCATGACCGTGGCTACCCGTGTCCGTGCCCGAGTTTTGCCCGGACCGCCCGGCCCGGCCGGTTTACCAATCACTAGTTACCAGCCTATATATATCACTATCAGGTACCGATCGAGAGAAAAGGAACTTTTAATCAATTTGACAATGTTGGGTTGATTTGTGAATCCTAAATTTCTTTGGAATATCTTGATAAAATAAGGGGTACGTACGTTGAAGATTTTTAGAAAGATGGAAAGAAAAGATATGAGAGAATGGGGCTAGAGAAAAGAGAAAAAGAGAAAGGGGACGAGAGAGAGAGAGAGAGAGAGCACGCTGGCTGGTTCCAATGGACAGCGACTTTTGGATTTTGGCATGAAATATGAACAGACATGACATGGATATCATGGATTTATGTCATTGCCTCTCTCTCTCTCTTATAGGGCTGACGACATGCTTGCTGGTAGACAGTTGACTGTTCATGGTCCCTTTTTCTCTCTCCTGCAGCATGCACCAAACCTACGTATGCATTTTGTCCATTCCTCTGCGGCTGTATTAGATGACCAGACCTCAAATGAAATGCTGTGTTGACAGGTTTTCAAAAGTTTTATCATACACAAAAATCTATATATTGGAGATGTATATCAACCCACATCAGCTAGGAATATTCATATCCTCTGCGTTAACTCAAATTCTCAGTTTAGATCGGGATCGTCCGATTTAAAGAGTAAAAAAAAGTGAGTTTTTAGTTACAACTAAGACTTGATGCAATTAAGCAATTGAATGTAGCAATTATGAAACGAATAATATATCAATTGGATATAGGCTGTTATATATTGTTGCCATCTAAAGAGTAAAAAATTAGGGTGTTCTTATTCATCAAGTCCTTTTGTAAACTCAAACTCTAATATTTATTGTATTGATTTCAGATGAGGAATTCGAACCGTTGAAATATGTCTATTTTACGAGTGATGTGTCTACATGTAAAAATTTTACAATTTCGAATTAATTTTGTATATATTGTCAAGTGGTAAAAAAAAAAGTTCAAAAAATAAATGCATTAAAATTAATTTATAGACATTCTACTTTTGATCGCTTAACTTTATACTAAATTAATTTGAAAGTTCAAAATCTTTGCATGTAGACACATAATTCGTAAGTTAGATGAGTTTTAACATTTCAAATTCTTCAATTAAAATCAATCTGATAGATTTATTATGTATGCATTATACGACTTGGGGATAATTAATTAATAAATTAGATCCAATTTCTAAATATATATATATATATATAGAGAGAGAGAGAGAGAGAGAGAGAAAGAGAGAGATAGGCTAATGTGCATTCGAATGTATATGGTCCGAAGTGCTTACGGTCCAAATTTGAAATTTCAAAATCCAAACGGTCGATCCGAAGCATTCATCTTGTTCTCCATATTAATATGTGCTTGGAGACCAAATTTTACATTTTTCTAAATTTTTTTACTATTTATTAAGTATTTTACAAAATCGTTGATTCAACGGTGGCTGCACAAAACAGTAAAATTATTGGATCAGCGATTTTTAAAGTGGCTTAATAAATAGTAAAAAAATTCAGAAAAATGTAAAATTTGGCCTCCAAGCACATATTAATATGGAGAACAAGATGAACGGTTCGGATCGACCGTTTGGATTTTGAAATTTAAAATTTCAAATTTAGACCATAAACACTTCGAACCATATACATTCGAATGCACATTAGCCTATCTCTCTCTATATATATATAATGAAAATTTAGCGTACTATCAGTATTACCACATACAAAATTGTTATTCTCGATAAGCGAAGAATCAGATCTTTCATCTCTAAAACTAAAAAACCAATAAAATTTTGTGGACCCCGCAAATCTTTGATAGTACTTAGTCTTCATTAACAATAACATTAAGTTATTAACCCTTTCAAAAAGAGCTAAAAGAAAATGTTCAAATGCAGCAATTAAAGATAAAAAATAAAAATAAAAGCTGCTAAGCCTGAGTTCCCACCTGTACGTCTTTCAAGACATCTTTATAATCCGTTGTCCCTTGGCTTTGTAAATTGTAATCCTTAAAAATATTGTTTCTCTCTCTCTCAACGCATATCAAAATGCTTCTGAAAGCATTGAATAAAGAAGTAGAAAGATATAACAAAAAATTGACAAATTTACCCAGTTTCAAAGCAGTTGTCTGACGCGTTTTCCCCACTGTTGATCACACACCCGTTTCCCTATATGTAGGCTTTCATTCATTCCTTCATCTAATTATACACTAAATTATACTTGTAAGTGACTGTGGTCCCGTTAAAAAAAAATTAGGCCCAATTAATAATATTTTAGACATTGACGGAGTCTAATTTTCAAGTTATGAAAGTCAACACATATTGGAAATTAATTAATAATTATATAAAAAATTATATGAATATGAAGATCAATTAATTTTACAATATCTATAACATTTTATTCTAAACTATATTAAAAATTATTTATAACATAAAATTTTAAAATAAATGCTCTTATTGGATCCGCCCGTGCTTCTAGAAATAATTATTTTTTAAACTCATTCATTAACAAAGATATGTCACATATTTACCGCGTATGAAATTTATATCAATCGTATTTATGATGAATATAAGAAGGGATCTCTGATAATTATTTATTTAAATAACTTTGGAAATGAACTTTTAAAAAATCAATTATAAAT
Organism: Carex pumila; assembly: GCA_033356055.1. Classification (NCBI taxonomy): domain Eukaryota; kingdom Viridiplantae; phylum Streptophyta; class Magnoliopsida; order Poales; family Cyperaceae; genus Carex; species Carex pumila. Next base: position 161,542 of record JARJHM010000376.1, read on the forward strand.
TAAAAATTTACAAGTATATTATTAGATGTATAAATATATACCTTAACTATTAAATTTTAATTTTATGTAATTTAAGTACTGCTTAATGAAGCATAAAAAATATATTAATTTCATAGTATTAGAATTTCAAATCACTCATGTACGATAAAACATATATCAAATCTCATCATACTTATACATCATGTCTCTAATGTTGGTTTTTAAATTTAAGTTTTATATATTCTCTAAAATTTTCAAAATTATCAAAAATATATATATATATATATATATATATATATTATTTGAATGTGATCTCCTCAAATATAAACTACACAAGTTTGTACAACCTGATGAAGATAAAAAATGTCCATTGACGAACGTACGAGTCCATGCATATTTAATGAACCGATCAAATTAACAAGAAAGAACTTAATTTACCTTTCAAATGTTACATTTTTATTGAACTTAATTTACCTTTCAAATGTTACATTTTTATTGATCTCCTAATCACAAAAGCATCTATTCTAAGTATGTTTGGTTGGAGTAAGACTAGGTTATTCTTAGAACAAGACTATTCGGAATAACTTGTTTTTTGTTTGGATGGAGTTGAATAATTATAATAGTAAATTCAACTCTTTTGTCTTATTAAAATGGCATATTCTTACAAAAAAAGTTGAATTTGACTATTCTAAATTCTAATAAGATAAATAGCAAATTAAAGAGCTATTCTTGTTATTCTTATTTTGCAATCAAAGGAACCCACCAGTATATATATATATATATATAACTAAACTCCCATAATTATAAGTTGAGACTATAGTAGTTATACTCAACGACAAACTGCCTTAACTCTTAAGAAAGGAACACAACACTAGTGGAAAAACATGAATCAGGATCGGCTTATCTGGATCGGGTGTACTAACCAACCGATACTAATACCTATCTGGATCGGTTCTATCACTAAAACCGATACTAAAAGCTAATGAAAGCACAGCACATGCACTATCGGCATCGGTTCTAAGCTTAGAACCGATCCAGATACTATCAGCATCGGTTCTAAGCTTAGAACCGATGCTGATTGTAGATTATCAGCATCGGTTCTAAGCTTAGAACCGATGCCGATAGTCCCTATTTAGCTTTTTCCCGAAGTCTGATTCTTCCCAGAATCATTTTTCTTTCTTCTTCCTCCATTGCTTGGCGCAGCAGCTGTCTTACTGGGCATTGATCAGCTATCTCACTCTTCGTTCTCAGGTTCATTAATTGATTAATCATCTCTTTTCTCAAGTTTGATGTTAGATCTAGCACAATTTAGGTTCTAATTTGATATCTCACTTCTTCCTCCATTTGGACTTGGATTTATTTGAACTTGCAAATTCAGATATGGAAAGCAATAGTCAGACAGCCTCGGCTAAGAAACGAGGAAGAGGGCCTAATGCAATCAAGGAGAAGTTTAACGAGAAAGGGAAAGAGGTGGAACTTGACAAGTTTCACAGGCCGGTTGTTACTACGGATACAACGTCTTTTCCAACGGAATTCGGTATATTGGTGAGAAGGAATATTCCTATAAGTTTCGTATTGTGGAAAGATGTTCCAGAAGAGAACAAGCTGAAAATATGGGAAACACTGAAGGTAAATAACGTAGTACTAAGTTCACAAGCTTTCATTTGATATTAACTAACTCAAAATTTTGATTTCTATTTGTTTGGCAGCTGAGATGGGGTATAAAAGATGACGAAAAAGTGAGGAACTATTATTATCAGAAGATGGCTACTTGTCACCGGAGGTGGCGATCCGAGATGACTAAATTGTGGCGCGCGGGTGAGACGCCCGATTTTGCCAAGCAAAATATGGAAGAAAAAGACTGGGAGGTATTTGTCAAGTATCGAGAGACGAAGGAGTTTGAGGTATGTTTATTTCTGCGGATCACCTACCTTATCTCTAAGTAAGAATTCAAATTCTCTTATAATTAAGGCCTACAATGATTGTCGTGACATATTAATTGTAGACTGCTAGCAAGGTTGGAAAGGAGAATCAGGCCAAAAACGAGTATCCGCATTTCTTAGGATCTAGAGGTTACATGGGCGAGGGTTTTCGGAGTAGGCTTATAGATGCTATGCAGACGATTGCGGACGAGAAAGCATCTAGTGATCCGTCTTCCCAAGGCTCAACAAGTGCATTGAAACCAGAAGAGGTCCTTGATATGTCGATTGAGCATAGGCACGTCACCTGGAGACTAGGAAGACAAAAGCTCGATAAGGAGACCAAGGAACGCTTTTATCCAGAAACATACGTACCGGTCATCGAGAAAATTGTAAGAATTTTAGATATTGTCATTCATTGGAACCTCTACTTTAATTTATTAGTTTATTGTAAGAATTTTAGATATTGTCATTCATTGAAACCTCTACTTTTATTTATTAGTTTATAACATGTTGTCATTCCAGGGAGAACAAGAGGCGGCTCTGAAACAAGGCTTGTTGGCCGTCGAACGATATGACGATGTTCTTGGAAAATCTCTGCCAAATCCGGAACATCCTGGGAGGGTGAGAGGAGTGGGAGGTTTGGTTCCTATCAGAAAAACATACGAGAAGAGCTCAATAAGGAGGAGACGCGCTCCCTCGAGTTCCGAATCAAAAATGAGGGAAGAACTGAGGGAAGAAATGGAGGATAAAGTAAGAGAAATAGAGGTGAGACTAGAAGCAAAAATGAGGGAAGAAATGAAGTCTCAACTTGCACTTTTGGTTCAGCAGTCAATGGGCCAACAAGTTCAGACGTTTACCCCAACAGTCCTTCAGAGCAGCAGCCAGTCAGTCAAACCAATTGCAGATCTTTCCGGGTATAATGAGGTAATACAAATTCAAATTCAATAATATTCAAATTTCACCATTTATTTTCCATTACATGTTGTACTGTTCATACGTTTTAGTTTATTCGAGTAAATACATATATCTGAACAGGAGGCAGAAATAAGCTGCAAACTCCACGCAGCTGTCAATGGGAACACTGTTACAGTAGCCGTGGGGACAATTCATGTTCCAGTTGCACCCGGTGGAACAATTCACGGCAGACCGATGCCGCTCGACCATGCAAGAGTGATGGTGGATGGTATTTTTGATGCGGACTTCATAGATCACCCATTACCTGTACCAAATGGCGAGCAAGAAACCCTAAAGGATGCCCTCGGCAGTTTCACTGCATGGCCGATATCCATGATAGTGATAGGTTCAGATGAGGTATATTATTATTACAAGTTCTTATACTTCCGAATTAGTATCTATGTGATAGAGTTATAGATGATTTTGGATTTTACTTCAATTTATTATGAAATTTTGCAGGAACCAGGCAAAGAAATGATTATTCCTGGAGGTCCGAAAGCAACGAGTCACTGCAAGGCATTTGATGGTATCAATTTTGACAAGCTGGGACAGACATTCAAGCATATTCGTGATCGGTTTTTGGAGCTAGATGGCAGCCCAATCGCAATCGATTCCCCAGCTGATCTTTTATGTTTAGATGACTCCATACGCGTCTATGCAGATGATTATGCGGCCTTGCTTACTCCACGAGAGTGGCTCACTGTACCAGTTGTTCAGATCTGGATGCTGTGAGTTAATATTTGTAATAATTGCAGAATTTTAGTACTTGTAGTTCAAATTTCACAAAATTGAGATCACCTTTGTGTCTTTATTTTGTAGGTATTGGCACAAATACCTCAAGGAGGAATATCCCGATGAGCAGGTTGGTTTCATGGACCCCAGTCAAACGAATGCCACCCTGTTGAATGATGACCGAGGACGTGTTCTTCAATACATAGGGAAAGCACTCCGAGAAAATCGGGACAAGAGATTAATCTTCATACCATACCATCAGATGTTAGTGTTACATATATATATTCTAATTTTATTATATTTCTTTCAATTCATATAAATTGAATAATATGACATGCTACAAATCTAACATGCAGAAATCATTGGATATTGGTCGTGCTTATGCCAAGAGAACGTGCATTGTACGTGTACGATTCCGATAAGAAAGGTAAAAGAATGCTGATGATCGGTGCTGCTATCGAGGAGTAAGTGTCTTTCCTAAATTTTACGTTTTTTTAGAATACTAATGATTTTATTATTATATTATCATTTCAAAAATGTCTCGTAAGTACTGATTGTTCAATGTTTTCATATTTCAACAGCGTCTTCATAAAGGAAATGGGTGCTTCTTTAACGGTTCGTAACGATTGCAAGGTAATAGTTCCTATTGCGATATAATTATAATGAATATACATATAAGCCATTTGTATGCTCGTAATACAAACATTTTATTTTTTTGAAACTTGTTATATAGTGCCCACAACAACCAGCCGGCTGGGAATGTGCATATTATACCATGTTGCTCATGCAAGACATAATAAAGCACTGTCTCGATGTTTTTCCGCAATTGAAGGTATATATGCATTTATAAATTTTTCAAAAATAAGAATTGTTGCTTCAAATATAATAAAATACACAATTTAATTGTATATATATGCTCTTCACAAATTCTAAAAATGCAGGATATTCCCGCTAAATATACGGTACAACGCTTGGCCGAGTTTCGCCAAATGTGGGCCACAGTCTTGCTGAAAGAAATTAAGACGAGAGGAAGTTAGGAACATGAATTTTTTGTAATAAGTTAGGATGTGTATGATATATAATTAATTTAGGATGTGTTTTATTGATAATTAATTTAGGATGTGTTTTATTGATAATTTAGGATTTGTGATTATTTGAAATTTCGGCCAGCTAAATAAATATGGAAGCTGGCCATTTAATAAAAAATATTTTTTTAAAATTCAATAGAGTATCAGCATCGGTTCTTACGTAAAAACCGATGCTGATAGTAATTTTCTAAATTTAAACACAAATCAGTATCGGTTCTTACGTAAGAACCGATACAGATAGTTATTTTCTGAATTTTAAAAATCTAATGTGAAATATACATCTGTATCGGTTTTACAGTATAACCGATGCTGATATTTTCCCCCTGAATTTAAAAAAATCTAATTTACAATTTAGATCTGTGTCGGTTGTTAAATACAACCGATGCAGATAGTAACTATTAGTATCGGTTGTAACAACCGATACAGATTTGTTTGGTATCTGTGTCGCCCTCATCAGGATCGGTGGTGAACCGATACTGATATCGGTATATAACCGATACTGATTCTATTTTTTCCAATAGTGCAACGATACTAGATGAGACAATTTGTCTGTTAATTTTCCATAGCCTTTTGAATCTGTAAAGCAATGTATGCGTCACTGTGTAGTTGTAAACAAATAACAAATCTAGCTAGGTTGATAAATGAGCGCACAATTGTTTAATTTGACAACACCCTGAATTTATGGGCTTAATTTAATGTTGTTCCATTATGCTTATTTTGAGTCAAACATCCAAGTGCCGACCTAATTTATTGGCGAGTTTGTTTCTCATGAGGTCAAATAGTAGCTATATATGCCTCTAAATCCGTGATCAAAATTCTCTCTAAATCCGTGATCAAAGTAAAAAAAACACTGTTATGAGAATTTGCTCCGAATATATAGTCAAATTGTACACGGTTTTACTGTTTGTAACCATGTATAAATATGCGCTCCAACATTCATACACGATTATAAACAGTAAAACTGTGTACAATTGGACCATATTGTACATGGTTTTTAGTAAAAAGTCATGTATGAATGTTGGAGGGAATTTTCGAAAGTTCTAGAGTGTATTTTAAACGGATGCTCCATCAATTCTACACGGTTTTACTATAAAATCTGTTTGTGATGAAAGAAATAAATTTTTTTCATGTCATCAAATGTGCCTTTCTATTATAATGTATCTCTTTCTTGTAAGTCGTACATAGCTGTTCTACGTCAAGTAAATCTAAACCGTGTACATAAAATTATGGTAAAACATATATACTTCCCATAAAAAGGAAAAAGTTCCATAAATATATTTTATTCTTATTTAGTTTTTTTTTTTTTTTTTTTTAATTGCTTTGCCTTAATTCGCCTCTTTTAGAAAAAGAGAAACAAAAAGGCGAATCCAGTTGGATGACATATTAGATATTGGGCGACATCTATCATTTTCAAGTCCATGCATGATGCATGAAGGATCAGGCTTCCCCTACTATATGTTCCTTAATCATGTGATCATGATTAGGCTACAGGATACTTCAATCAAACGGTTACCAAAATGGTGGGCACAAATGGTCCCATTTTCCAGCTTATGAGATCATACAACCATGCATGTGTTTCCCAAGATTTACAATTTAAATAGCCTAATTTTTTTTTTTCCCTTGCTAATTAGGCGAAGCATTTTACGTTGTATTTCATGTTGTGTTTTTCAATTAATATTTAAGTTTTGCTCTTCTTTAATTTGTTAGGCAATTAACCTCAAGTGATTTGTATGTCGTATCTGTTCGACTCGCTTAATTACAAATTTGACAGGTTCAAATTTAAATTCAAGTTTAATGTATATGAGCTGATTAGTTTGAACTCGGTTTAAATATCGATAGGTACTCAATATGAAATACATGTCCACTAAAATAATATATTTATAAATTTTTATAAGAATTCACCCAAATAACGAAATTTATGAATTACTTAATGTTGTATTAATTAAAATATTATAAAAAATATATAATAGAAATCAATAATGCAAGTTTATTTAGAGGTCAAGTGGGACCCTAATTTGAAGTAGATATAAACAAATCAAACTAGAGTCATAGTGGACTCGCTAAAAATCAACCCGTTTGCAACCATATATGCAGTTTACATTACATGGTACCTCTTTTGAGGGAAATAAATCTGTTGCGATCCGAATTTCAGGAACAGTGTTTTTGAAATTTCTGCCTTTTCAAATCCAACTGTTCAATTTTTTATGTGCATGCATCTTCAAATAGCTGATTTTTCTGTGCACATATCTCGGAACAAATTGACAGCTAGATTTGAAAAGACAAGGATTTCAAAGTACTGTTTACATGTGAAGGATTGCAGCAAATTCGGATCCTCTTTTGAGTTGTAAGCAATTAACTGGCTAAAAATTATATGAGAACTGGGTTCCATGTGGGGACCTCTTTCAAATTTTGCAAGACAAGCATGCCTTAGTTCATGGGTTAAAAGGTAAATGATACGTATATTGGGCGACAAAAGATGAAAATGAGTATCAAAAGGGTTGCATGTCTTGTTAGCTTTTTATTAAGAGTGCCCACAAGGTAGCACCATCATACGAGTTCCAAAATATACAAATGAAAAAGGCAACATTAAACATGACAAAATAAGATTTAAAGTACAGACATACAAAATATCTGCATATGTACCTGTGTGATTATCATAAAATCTTTTCTTGGTCTTTTACACTCCAAAGCAACCTCTAATACTTCCCACGACATTGTTTATGTATTGCCCTGAATGGGATGCAAGTAAGTTCTCAAAGTAGCAGCTATATAATATTTGTTGAGACATTAAACAAGTGACTTTCAAATCAGACAGTTGGATTCCTTGAAGCATAAGCATGTACTGAAGCTTAGTTTCCAGATAATGATCAACTGATTTCTGATGAGCAAAGTTGCACAATTGCCACAAAAGAACTCTCAGCCACCAAGAATATATTGGGCTTGCACCAGGATCAAACATTAGGCCACTTAAAATTTTGGGTCAGGTCGACCCAAATCTACCATGAAATAACTTTTACCAGTCGAGATTCAGATCAATTCATACTGTTTAAATGAAAATTAACACTCAGTATATGCAACATTCATGTTGAACAACAATCAATTGCACAAGTCAAACAATTAGACTCCGCACTTCTCTGACTTGACACATGAACTTAAGTAAAATATTTCTTGTTAACATTTTAAGCTAAGGTAGCCCAGCTTGGGTAGGGGCATTTGTAGCTCCAATCAGGTCCTGTGTAACATACACAATGGAGCCACAGACCCTCTTCGTCTTCATCATAACTGCGATAACATAACCAAAAAAAATAATAGAATAATTATATTTCAATTTAGGACTTAGGTGTTATGGCTCACAAACCCTCTTCTTTCCCTTTTCCCCACCCCTTCATTAAACAGTTTTCATTGTTGATTTACTTCCAGAAACCACAAATTCCTACTTTGTCAACCCATTTTTTATTTTGGGAAAAATTCATGTATACCCCTCAAAAACTTCAAAATTACGTATTTCCCCCTCTAAAATTCATAATATCATATTTACCCCTTCTAAATTCTAAAAACTCACAAATTTATCCATTTTATTGTCTTTTCTATTAAAACTCATTTTAAATTTATAAAATACCCAAATAACCGTTTATTAAGAAAGGTAAAAAATATGTAGCATGTTTATAAAAATATTAGTCTTCTAATGGTTGGTTTTCAAGGGCAATGGGTGATTTCTCTACTTCTAATGCTTACACAAGCATATACATAAATGTCACTATCTATGCATCAGAAGTAGAGAAATTATGTATTTTCCCTCAAAAACTAACCAAGTAGAAGGTTGACATTTTTCTAAAACATGCTACACATTTTTTATTTTTCTTAATAAATGATTAAAATTGGTACATCATAAATTTAAAATGAGTTGCAATAGAAAAGACAACAAAAAAGGTAATGAGTTTTCGAAATTTAGAAGGGCAAATATGATATTATGAATCTAGAGGGGGTAGAGGGGGAGATGTGTAATTTTGAAGTTTTTGAGAGGTATATGTTCTTTTTACCACATGGGGTGTGGGTGCTAATCACATTGAAAAGCTTACCCTATAGGTGCCAAATTCGGGCAGTTTGTGCACATAGGATCAAGAGCAAACTCCAACTCCTCATCAGTTAGAGCTTCATCGTCTCCATTCCTTGAACTATCCAATGGAGGAGATTCATCAGGACTAGGGGCATCCATTTCCTTAGCTTTCCTTTTGCTCGAGCGAGGTGGTACATCTTTCGTAAGATAGAATGCATCATTGGCTATTGGATGCCCCATGTATTGTAGGTGTACGCGTATCTAAATTTCAAATTGGAGACATTAAGTCTTTCTCAAGGCCACCTTTAATTAAGATGTAATCCACTAAGTTTAAAAAAAAAAAAACATCACAACATCATGAATATATGCTGCAGAGAAACATATATCTCATCTGATGTTATAAGGAATAGTTTAAATGTCAACTGAGTCAGCTCTGACTTCTTTAACCCATTCCCAATGTCTTCAAAATAAATATCCATGCTTCATTTGTTGCAAGTATAGGAAAAAAGGATTTGGGTTTTTTTGGGAAAATTATTAAGCCAATTCCAATCCTATTACCAATTAATATTCGAAAACATTTCACAAATCTCCGAGTTTTAAACTTCTTGGAAATATATACTTGCTCTGCTATTAATACTTTCCCATTTGAACACATGACAACGCCTTATCTTATAACATAAAACTTGCACGGCAGAAGGTTTTTTTTTTTTTTAAAACTTGGTAGTAGCTACCAAGGTTCATGAGGGGGAATCGAACTCTCGACCTTTGGGTACAACAACTCTAGGACATTTTCCTAGCCAATTGTGCTACTTGCATGGCAGAAGTTATTCGTAAGAATCGTGGAATAAAATCTATAGCACGCTAGAATGTTTGAAACTTAAAAGAAAATAAGTACACCTTATATTCCTGACACAGGTCAGCTGACCAAGGGTTCAAGTGAGAGATGAAAAGTGTTTTTTTTTTTTTCAATTAGTAATAATTAAATAATGTAGAAGACAATACCTGATGAGTGCGCCCTGTTACTGGCTTGCACAAGACAATACTGTGCTTTCCATCGGTGGCTATTCTTTCAAACTTTGTGCATGCTGTTTTACCCTCTGTAGGTTTACTAGAGCCATCACAAACCTACAAAAATTATACTTGTAAATTCATATTAATCTATTGCAGCCATAAGATGTGCACGTGTAGGTTGGTGTGATTGTGCCTGTGCGCGCATGTGTATGTTTAATTAAAGGTTATACTCTTACGAAAAAGTACAACAAGAGAGTCTATTTACTGGTAATTCAGTGCTGATATTGTATCAGTAGACAGGTTCAAAGACTAGGCATACTAGAATGCCAAGCAAATCTTGTTATATCAATGGCTTATATATAATTTATTGTTCTTTATTCCAGTATATTAGATACAACAAAGGGCTGTTGGCTCCGGGTTCCGCTATGAACAGATTGGTACATCAAGCTCTGAATCCAAACTGGATCAGATCAGACACCCTCAAACAGGTTCAAGTTGCTGCATACGATTCAGTTGGAGCCAATTTAACTTTGACTGCTTAGGTAAGCCTATGAAATCCCTGTATGGTGTTACGGAAGGAACAGCGTAGTATAGGCAAATACCTCAACAGTGCTCCTCCCTTCTCTTGCATTGTAGTTTACATTGGCATCAACAATTTGCTGAAAACAGAGGAAAAAAAAAAAAAACCTAGCATTTTCATTTATGCAGTATTAACATGTACCAGTAGGCCCTTCTACAGGCAACCATCCATTCTTTAGCTCTGGATTGGGATCTTTTGTAATATATATTTGTTTTCTTTTATATTTGTTTTTTGAGTCATCCTACACGGTTATTCTTACAATAAATGAAAAAACTTCATTGTCTGGCTGGGTACCATTAGGTCTTTCAAGAACTAAATAAGGACAACATAAAGGCTTATTTTGCTTAATAACCCCTCTCACATCCAGCAACTGCTTGTCACATGGAGGACATAGATAACCCCTTTTGTCAAGTGCCTCTAGTCAAAGTTCTATATTTAAATTACCTCTCCCTCAGGAAATGTACCAACAACTTTGGCAATATACTCTTTCTTTATCAAGCCTGCTTCTATCTGATATAAATTAACATCAAATGACCAAAGGAAGAGAACGTAAGCTAGTATTAAAATAGAATTGCTTCTAGAGAAAATAAAAAAATTGGGCAAAGGAGAAATATCTAAACACCCTTTGGAAAGGGATGTGTGATTAATGTGTGTGAACCCATAATAAATATTTTGTAAACAGAGTTCTGATATTCGTACGGGCAAGGTATAAAATTCCCTTTTGCATGGCATCAGGAATATTTCCATTTTTGAAAGTCTACAGTGTGCTCATCATTCATCAATAATTTTGAAGTACTAAAGAGTAAAAAAGAATAAATATCAGTGCAGTACTACAATCCAATAATTTAATGGTTGCAAAATACTTAATGAAAAGAAACTGGCATGATACCTCTTGCCGAAACTTCTCTGCTCTCTCAGCATTTTTAGCAAATATGAGAAGGCCGGAAACAAGCCTATCTAATCGATGCACCGCTATAACCATAAAATTGAATAGTCAAGGAAATGAATCTATCACAATGCAAATCTAGAACCTAATTTCTTACTTTGCTAATAGACAGTATGGTTGACACAACTATTTCAAGCATGACCCCTGTTAGATAAAAGCTAGTTCATGCATATTGAAAGAAAGAATTTTGTTCAATTAGGATACGAAAAACTGGGGCAAGCCCATTTTCAGCTTGAAGAATGCCTACAACTGTGTTTTTACGATATTGACCGCATGGATGTACCTAACAAGTTGAATGGAAATAATCTGCATACAGTCAATTTTGAACTAGAAAGCAAATCAAGAAATCAAGGCATCTTGTCTTGCAGGAACAAAACAATATAAAGTTCAATGCAAACATCAAACACCTAACTCATGAATCAAACGACCCAAGTATTTTGGTTTTTCAAGGCTATAGCTACCATTGAGCAAAATCAAAAGTGGCCCGAATTTCCTTAGCTTCTCCATATTAACTCAACAAAATTCAAAACTTCTAACATTAAAAAACCTACTCACAAGTTACAATGCTTGATTTTAGTTCCATTTGAACTCAAACCTATTGTTAGGTGAAGAGATAATTGACAAGGGTAGATTTCTTTTAGTTGAATTTGGGCTTGCACCTAGGAGCTGGGTGTTATGCATACTGCAAAATGAGAAACACTACATTCTATTTGCAAATGTCCAAAATAGAGGATAACATTAGAAATGCCACAATACTAGTCATAACATCTTTAGGTTGAAGCTGTAATTGCTTACAGGTACAGATGCTGGTTTGCATACAGTTAGTACATCAGTTTCATCCTGAAGGATTTGCACAGCCTCTGCGAATACTGGCGGTTCGTGCCTGCAAGCAGTTGATTTAAATGGAGGGAAAAAAAAAGCATTAGTGGTGAGTGGTTTAGTTATTTATTTCCAATGTACTTAAAAATCACCTGTGTAAGAAATGGCTAATTTTTTGAGACCGTTGAAGAACATAACCCACATGAACCATTTCTCCATCCACTTGAAGCCTTCCACACTTCACTGCACTAACCTATATAGTTACAGAATCAAAGAATATACTTGTACTAACGCAACTTCCAAAAATAAGGAAAACATTCACTTGAAAGTACCATCTCTACCATTTTTCAAAGGATATATGGTACTTTGTCAAGACAATCATAAATATATATAAAAGTTAGGATGTCAGATTTGCTTTGGACATACGAATCCCAGGTCTGATCAGTAGCTACCAGACTCATAACATAAGGTACCGATTAACAAAGTTACATAATTGCCATGTACAGTACTTAATTGAGCTATATATTCCAAATTAATAGGAAATACTTAGTTATATAACAAAATTAGCTTAATGTGTTTACTGCATTCCCAACCAAGTTTAAGACAACAAACTTTTGGTCAAGTGTCTGCTATTCCTTGATGAAACTAAACCTTACTTATTACATAAACAGAAGATTCAAATAGTCTGCTCTCGAGTTTGAAAGGGGAGGGAAGGAAAGGAAAGATAATGAGCAGGAGGTGAACTTCATTACATCTCAAATTGGGAGGGACCAATTTGTAAAGATATAAATAGAAGGGTTATCTCCATTTCCCTCCGTTCACCTCCTGAAATTAGAACTCAGGAGCAAGATGAAAAGTGTTTTTCCTTCCCTTCATTCCCCATTCATCCCATCAGGAGCACACATCCTAAAGGCACCTTTAGAAAAAGACACATATCTAGTAAGTTAAAGGAAAGGAAAACGTAAACGGCTAGAGAGAAAACAAATTACATAGTAATTGTAAGGCCGTCCCTTGAACTCCTCTGAGAAGAGATCAACTATGGTCTTCCCGGCCCATCTATTCTTAACCTAATAAAGGAGTATAATATTTAAATTTCAATGCCAATATTGTACTGATTTATTTTTATTTATTTATTTCATTTTGCGTGATTTGAGATGTATGGGCATGCCATGAAACAGCACAACAAATGAATGACATATTTGCAATTAAGCAGACCATATTCCAGTAAACTCCACAGAAGAAATTATCTCAGCAGATTATTCTAAAAGGATTAAGAACTTACATGAGAGATGAACTCAAAGTAATACGGCCTGACATATCTCTTTCCTGCGGGAAATTTTAACTACAATCTTATGCATACATATAAATATTGAAGGTTTCAGAAAAGATAGGAGGCACACACACTGGTCACTGGTCTGAATTCAAAAGGAAGTTCAAAGAGTTACACAAACCATTGCGAAAGACATAGTCGTGGGGCTCCGGCGGGTTCGCTGGTGTTTGCCACACTATCTCCATCTCTCTAGAGGTGGAAGAGGGCGGGCGTGGTGCTTAACGCAAGTGAGGATTTTATGAGGCGACTGCGGCTGCGGAGAGAGTAAGAGGATGCCTTTGGATTCTCAGTAGCGATTTATGTGCGGAGCTTTGTGCTGCGAATCGGGGCAATGAGATTTTTGAAATTTACCTCTACATGCATATGTTAATGCTGGAAATACAAGTCGTATGTAATTTATTACAGTTATGTATGAAATTTTCTCAACATTTCTTTCTTGTTATTGTTATTCGTCGTTTAATAGATTTCACGATCATGTATGATGTTTTCTTTATTAAATTGAACCTATAAAAGAGAGAATTTTGTTATTAAATCGAAGATTAATTTAACATTTTCAATACAAATTATTGTTCTCAAGGAAAATAATTCTATTTTTTTATAAGACTCGTTCGATGTTGCAATAGTCATCTTCAATAATATCTCTATAACAATAAATTTATGAAATTAATTACTAATTTCATACTACAATAAACTTTGACTAGGCAATTAACGAGGATTTTTCTTTAGGAATATAATAAACTTTTAGAGTTTTTTCCTATTCATGCTTTAGATTCAGCTTAACCGGATAGAATATATTGGAGATGAACTTCTTCAGGCTTTTTTACTGTTCGCTCTTTTTCATTTAGGGGCATTACAAATTATATTTTTCAACACTTTATGGAAGGCTAAGATTCCTCTTAAGATAAATTTTTTTGTTTTGTTACTTAGACAGGATAAAATTCTAATTAAATGCAATTTACATACTAGAGGTTGACAATGTAATGTAGGCTGTTCATTTTGTGGTGCCTCTGAAACTGTACATCACCTATTTGTTACTTATTTATTTATTTCTACTTTGTGGACTTGGATTGATAATCATAACAATTTTGTTTTTTTTAATTGCACACAAGTGTTTGGCCTATGGAATTTTGATTATTGGATACCTTTAAAAGATTCATTGTTGGTTGATTTAATTAGAGCAGCTACTTTATAAATTATTTGGTTGACCAGAAATAAAATTTGTTTTCAAAATACACCAGTACCAACTATTAGTTCTGTTGCATCTTCTATTATTGCTTCGACTTCATTTTAGTGTAAGCCTCATTTAGATAATTCATATTTTAAATTATCATTGATTATGTCTTTTGATATTTCTTCTCTGACGTAGATAGGCATCCTGATAGTGATATCGGACACAGTATCTTAGGACAAAGCCAGCTCTCTTGTGATTTTAGACAAGGTCCATTCTCTTGATTTAGAGGAGTCGAATGATAGAAACATCTTTGATGTCATTGATGAGACAGCTGGCTTATTGTCTCCTAATTAGTCTTTAGTTGACACTAGCTCTTCTGATATGATTGATATTAGAGATTTTGATGTTTTTAGTGATATTAGTTTAATTTCATTTTCTAATATACTATTTTGTTTTGTGGTTTGGGGACTCTTATGCCAAACGAGATGTAAAATAAGAGTTGGTTAGGATGACGGTGTTAGTGAAGGTTAGGGAACTTTGGTACGTTGTCGTGTCGTGTGGGCGGTAAGCAATTTAATCCAACAACGAAACATGACCATATGTTATATCCGAAATGTCCTCCGCTATTCTTCTATTTTAATTAAATAAAAAAAATACTATTTCAGCACTTCCAAATTAACACCCCTTGTGTTTGTTAATCTTTTGAACATAATATCCCATTAGCACTAGTGCTAATGAATTTGATAATTTGCTACGAAGAATTACAGGTCACAACGGAAACTACTGCTGTGACCTGACAGAAACAGATCATGTCTCCCCTGATAAAATTATACATGTTATATGGGTGTGCGTGTGTGCTTTGGCTGGGTGTCCGACAAAGTGAGAGAGTTGAGAACATGGCTGCAAGATCAAAAACTCAAAAGTATTCTGACTACTACAGGATAGATATTTACACAACACGAAACATTTTCCCTGTACATCGTAGCTAGGTAATCAAATTTCATGTGAGACTAGAAGAGATGAGCCTACCACCTACATCCCGAGAAAAAAAACAATCAAATTAGCATGAGTTTATGGAAAAACTAATTCTCTTGTCTGACATCTACGGCATGCAACTCTCTAGCGGCTAGCCTTTCTATTGCTCCTAGAGGAATTCCGTTCCTCCAGCAACTCTTGTATAGTTGCAGATGATTCCTGCAAAGTAATTAGGGAAAATATAGGTGGGCTTATAAACATTTTACTCATTAACTTGATTTGATATATCAAGATGATAGAATGGTTATAAATTTGTATACCTTCAATTTCTTATGCAAGTTCTCCTCGTCCTTGTCGCGACGGATTCTCTCTTCAGAAAAGATATCTATCAGTGCCTCCTGCTCTTTCTGCGTCTCTTCCAGCTTCCTTTGAACCTCTTCCAACTACAAAATTCAAACACGAGTTGTTGTAAGATGTATGTACATTTCACCATCTTTATTTATGGTCTTCTTGTTAGTTTGTTATTTATTCTTTCGTGGGTCTAAATAGATTTATTCAAACATTGATTAATTTCCTTCACTATTAGTTGAAATGTCACACAAAAATGCCAAACCATATCAAGTTCAATTCCAACTTAAAACAACACTAAAGCGAGGTACTTCCAATATTTGGAAAAATAGAGGAAGGAGAATGTCATCAAATACACGTACTTGTTCAGTTAGAACTCTATTCTTATCTCTCTCAATCTGCAACTCTTGCGTCATTTTCAACTCCAAGTCAGATACCCTTCAAACAGAAAGAATGCAATTGTCAGGATACTAAAATAGTAAAATTGCAAAAAAGGTGAAGGACCCCACTGGTGTGTTACAAAAAATAAAATCATATATAAGCTGATTATCTCTTACTTCTCTTGCAATGCTTCATTTTCATCTCTCAATTGCTTCATAATAGACTCAGAGTCATCATCAGTTGATCCTCTTACCTTCCCTTTCCCGTTTGAATCCTACCACATATATACAAACAAACAAGACATAATAATATATTAATCAAAGTGAGAGTAGTCAAATAAACAAAACATCATTACAGAACCTGTATACAAAAATATTCCTACTGACTACTGAGCAAGATTATTTTGAATCAGAAAAAATAAAATATACCCACTTCTCTGATGTCAAGCAAAAAAGAGTAACACTATCCCAGTCAAAATTGAAATTCTTGGTAGTTCAGTTACCTTGTAGTGGGAGCTGGGAGTTTCTCCCAGCAGCCCATTTGTTCCAGCTCTCACTTCTGACCTCACTTGAGAAGATGAGCTCGCCTTGGAACCACCATGTCTTTTCAAAAAGTCCCTTTGAATAGGGGAAGGTGTGGGCCTCACTGCTGATAAATTGGCCTGTGACCTGCCCAACACACCGCCCCTATACTCAGAGTCACTGTCATCGTCCGATTCAGCACTAAGAATTCTGTTATTTGCACTTTTGGGATGTGCAGATGACCTTGAGAGATTTATATGGGACTGTGATGTAGTGCTCGGTTCCCCCGTCTTGACAGCAAAACCACTCGATTTTCTGGTTCCCCGGTCGTGATGTAGTGCTCGGTTCCCCAGTCGTGTTGTAGTGCTCGGTTCCCCATAGAACTTCCCATTTTGTTGTGGGGTTACTTCAGGTGAACCCTCATCTGCACAAAAGAAACTGAGATGAAGAATGTATTTTGAGGCCAAAACAAGCATTAGCGCACCAGATTTTGTATAGGATTTGTTAGATCCAGTATGTCCAGGTACAGTACCTGACCAGTTATTAAGACCAATGACAACAACATTCTATTCACTTTTGGGGATGCAGACTAGATGTTTAAGGTAAGGTAAGTTCAACTAGTTCAATTATTTACAAACACAGGCACACAAACAAACCCAGACAACCAATCTAAATTAAGACTTGACAAGGATAAAATAATATTCTTAATACATGCCAAGAAACACTGGTGAAGTATTCATTTGTTGTGTGAATGTAAAGCTTTGATTTACAAATGTTTAAAATATAGTAGAATTGTCCTTTGACAAACAGACAGAAAAGGATAATGTACCATGAAAATCAGATTTCTCCGTGTCCTTACGGGACGGATTGTTTCCAACATATCCAATTTGACGAGCATTTGTATTCCTAAAACAAAAGGTAACATCAAATTTTATACAATTAGATCCTCTGATTTTTATTTTTGTCCCTTTTAAGGTATAGTTGAGCCTACTGAACCTTGCAATCAGATACCTTTTGGCTCTTTTTCTCAAAAGAATAAAATGCCAAAAACTATTCTTCCTTATTTCTACATATAAGGAGAGAAAAAGTTGGGAAGTTCAGGAGCCTTTGAAGAAAATAGTGAGGAATAGGACAGATACTTCTCACATATTTAAATGGAAAGAAGCTATTTGCAGTATAAAAGTTGCCCTTTTTAAGATTATCAACTGATACCAACCAGTAAGACTTTTGCATCTGCACCAGACGTGCCTCCAGCCTAGCGAGAATCGTAGTACGTTCAAAGTCTTGCTTGTCATGCGCCGGCTCTATAAAATTCGCCTCCAATACACCTAATTTATAGCACATACATGTTTCATGTATCTAAATGGAGAAAAAAAAAATGCATATGTGAACCCTATGCATGTTTGTAATTCCCTATAAACTTCATAAAAGATCTTGCATGACATCAGATCATCAAGGTTTATCTCATAATTTGAACTTAAAGATATGAGAGAGGAGAAAACAAAATCACCCCCCCCCCCCCCAAAAAAAATAATAAATAAATCCCGAGGGGGGAGGGGTGGGTATTCATAGAGAAGAAGCATTGAACAAAGAAGTGAAATTTAGCGAACCTCCCAGGGAAATACAAATTCCCTGTTTTTAAATGCATGAAATAATAAACTTAAAAGAGTGTACCTAGAACACCACGACCACCGCTACCAGAAGCAGTCCAAACTCGCCAGAAAGGCTACAAATATAACTCCAATGTAAGTACTCATTTCTTTTTCATTTCCAAAATCAAGGAAACAGATAATTAACCAGGAACAATTTTACCTTGATGAGCCGGTTCTTGTGGTAAACATTAAATCCCTGGACATCAATATGATGTTTTGCATCCTTCACAAAGCCAATGGTCACTACTGCAACCATCTGATAACACAAATCAGAAAGTAGAAAGTAATAAGCAAACAATAGATGATGCCCAAGTACTCTTATTAGAGGAAATGGGGAGGCTTTAATTACATTTGGGTCTTTTGGGGCACCATCAGCAGATTGGGGGCGATATGTGACATTTTGTTTGAGCATCATGTCATTCACAATATTATGATGCTCTATCTCCTTTCCACGTAGGATCATTCGAAAAACATGTGGTAGCCTGAGGTAGAGAATGGATGCATAACTCTGCAGTAATGTTACATAGAAATCTATTATTATATAGATGATGACATATCTCACAAGTCTTAGTACACATTCAAATAATTAAACAACAAAAGGTGACTCTAGTGGTTTTATATATTCTAAAGTTTTGGACTTTTGGGATCTTGTCTTGATTTGTGTTTCTACTTTCTCTGCATTTGCATTTTCATTACACTATGGTACATATTTACCCTCAGGGAATGCCGATAGGTTAGAAAGTGTCGTGAATTTGGAAATTGTTTCGCCATTTGGATGTTTTTCTCATCCCTGTTAACCCCTCGCAAAAGTATATCCTGCAATTTATTACAAACAATAAAAAGAAGTTAAAAATAACTATTGAAGAGCAGCATAAGGCTAGAATAAAGCCGTGTCTCAATGACAGAGAAAGAAATTTCCAGTTAAACTAGATAAAGTTTTGTTTTAGTTTCTTCTGACATTAGCCCCTTTATGTGGCACACAACTTCAAGTTCCAACAAACAATACAGGTTATTCCCATTATAAATTGCACACTAATAGCCACATTGCTTCATTCCCAACTATAGATATATTTGTCAAGAAATTAAACCGGTTTGAGATTTAACAAATACTAACTAATTAATTGATCATTTAAGATAAACCTACCTGAGGGTCACTATCAAAGTCAAGTTCAAGCAGGCCATGATCATCCTCCCACAGATTGTATATAACGATTCGAGTGCCATGGTCCTCTATTGAACTAAACTGCAACACGCCATAGAAAATATGTTAGTTATCATACCTTTTTTTTTTTGCATTTGTAATAAACAATATAATTTTCAATCTAGTTGATGACTGGCACCCATAAATTTGCACACTACAAGTGAAATATAATAGGGATCATGGAGGTTTGAGCTTATGTACGAGTATATACTAGATAAATTTGCAATTGAGGTACATGATTTCAAAGGCCTCAGGCAAGTCCATCACTTTAAAAACCAAAATAATCTATTGCAAGTAAGAGTTGTTAAATTATCCCTTCTTAAGTGAGGTCAAGCTAAAAATTGCATTGTCCTCAATTTAGAATTTGGTACATCTCATTTGTTTAGGCCGGGAGAACTGTAGAAGGTTAACATGGCCAACAGATGATATAAAATATAGAGATAGAATTGAAGATTTGAAAGATTATCTACCTGGTTGAGGAGATCTGCTTCACTCGAATATGGGGACCATTTCACTATGGTCTCCAAGTTCGTATACCAATCTCTTATATTTGTTCTTTCAAGCCTTTCCCAACCATTATTATTCTCATAATCAAGCTGCAAGTTTGTTCCGGTTCATAAATCAGTTATTTCTGTATGAGAGAAACTAGACTGTTTGGTTGTATAGTTGGTTCTGTGAACACCTTTTTTTTTTACATACTTTTCTACATCTTGATTATATATTTTTTTAAAGAGTAGGCTTAAAATGAGTAACTGCAAACTCGAAGACAAAATCAGTAACTGCAAACTCGAAGACCTAATTGACTTGAATCATTCTTAATTACATAATTGGTGGCCTGATCAGGAATACTCAAATTGCATATTATGGTAACTGCTTCTGTAACCTGGCACAGTAAGCTAATACAAGTAAGAACCAGTCGACTTTATAAACACGTGGTCTTCAAATCAACATAAGACAACAGACAAATTGCCCAAATTAATTTACCATAGGAACAACAATGTCTTCTTTTCCGGTGCATCTGAGAAAGGTATAAGAAAGCATTCCTATACTCTGGGTGGACCTAAAATAGATATCCAAGAAAAAATAAATAAAAGGACAAAAAAGAGGAGTCATGTGCAGCATAAAATAACAAGCACGTGATTGTCAAACAACATACACTGATTCCATAATTTATTGCTCTCACTATGTTTCTCAAATAACAGAGGCATTTCAGCTAAATGAGGATATGAAACCCTGAGAAAACTAAGGATCCTTTTTATAGACAAGCATTGCACCAAAGAATCTTCTGATTATAACATTGCAATATTCTGACATGTAATTATGGTGTTAGCAAATAACAGTTAAGGTGGAAAAGCTAACTAATTGTGGGAGGTTCTGAAATTATACAATAATACAGGTACTCGTGCATATATATATATATATAGCTTGTTTCAAAATTTGCAAGAAACAAGAAAGATCACCTCTTCCCATCCTTTCCATAACTACGGGAAAACACAATGACATCAGCTCCAAGTCTCATGGTGCTAGTTTTGAAGCCATTACCATCTAATCACATAAAGAAGACAAACAAAGGATTTAATTTTATTAAAAGAATGCATCATCTATAAGCATTTCATTTTAACGAAAATGAATTTATTTTATCATAACTAACATTGTCCAATGGTGTTAGCCATTTTGCATTTGGCTGAATACCCCAAAGACATGCATTGCCGCATCTTGTCTGGATTCATCCCACCACCATCATCTGAAATAGTGAAATGCTACATTACCATTGATGACATTTATTACCAGCCACTAATCCAAGTATGTCTAAAGTTACAATGTATATGCAATTTTTTTTTTTTAAATCAACCCATGATTCAAAAAGTGCTCCTTTGCGACTTGATAATTAATAACAAACCTACTTTCTCGATAAAATGTTGGTCAATGGGCTTATCAAAAGCTTTTGGACAGTACAGGTTTGAGTAGTTATTTGACACTCTCATAACAGGCTAGTCGGCTTGAGTTTCATTAGGTTCAGGTTGCTTGAATTTGAAAAATTCTCAGGCTGGGTCAGGTTCAGGTTCAGATATAATGATGAAAACCATCTTTTATTACATGCATGTAAAAGACCAATTACAATAAGCCACAACATACCGAAATTGCCCACAAAAGTATTTTTCAATCCTTATGATCATCAAAACAAATATGTAGTGCTGAAAAATTTTTTCAGATGCGAGAGTATTTGGTTTTGAGCAAAGGACTTTTGAACCAAACATGCTTATCTTAGAAGAAAACTGTATGTATGTAATGTGTACAAAAAAAATTCACAGGATCCCAGTGCCTATTCTGATATTTGGGTTTTATAGACTTCACAAGGCATTTGAATCCTCTTTCTAATTTAGAAAAATGAGTAAATTTTGTCGGAGGTCACTAAACTTTGTCCTTTGTCACAAATTGGTCACTAAAGTTTGATTTGTCCCTCTATAGCCATTGAATTTTTTGTTTGTTTCAATCAAGTCACTCTATAACTTTTCCATCCAAATACTAACCGTACATACTCATCCGTTATTTTTTCCATCCAAAAAATTAATAAAATATAAAGTGACATGAGATGGATGAGCATATTCCGTTAGTATTTTGGATGGAAAAAAAAATAGGGTGACTTGATTGAAACAAATAAGAACTTCAATGGCTATAGAGGGACAAATCAAACTTAAGTGACCAATTCGTGACAAAGAATAGAGTTTAGTGACCTCCGGCAAAATTTACCCAAGAAAAATTAAAGGAAATAAATGTTGTTTACCTTCAACCAACAGCATTCTCGAATTGTCTTTCTCATTCAACAGCATATCAATGTTCACATAAGTGGCTCCATTGGCAACCTTAGCACATTAAAATATTTAACAGAAAAATAAGAACTAAAAGAAGGCTTGGGTAAGAACATTGATGTTAAAATTCTGAATATATATGTATATATAATTCAAGGAAGGACAAAGCTGGTACCTCATCAAGAGAATTATCCAGCAATTCAGCCAAAGCTGTATATAATAAATGAATGGTTCTAATAAGTAAATATGAAGATAATTTTTTTCAAAACAAACTAAATATTTTGGTTGGGCATGAATAGCTTCATTTGTTCAGCTGATCGTTTTAAGGTGAAACCAAAAAGCAATTGGGCAATAGACTTTTTTATTTTGGTAAATGAAGAAAACAGATCAAAGCAACACGATTACTCAAACCAGGAACTGAGCAAACAATACTAGTGAGCCCAGGTTCATTCAATTTAACTGAACGAGTGCTGAAAGGATCATATTTAACCATAAAGCACTGTTAACTAACTAACAAAGTATTTCAGTACGTATATAATACAACAATGATTTAATGTTTGCTAATACTTCAGATTATTTGTTTAAATCATCAAAACACAATAAAAAACAAGAGACAAAATATCATATTTTTTAATTAACTGAACAGTATATGCCACAAAAAATTAGTTTTTTCTCATTATTGAAATAACTGAACAGATGAAGAATCCTAGGTAGAAATGTATGCCTGATTGCAAGAGCAAAGAAATTATGGAATTTTATTATTGCTATTGAAGAGTAAAAAGAATTTAACCTCCAAGGGCCCACTTGTGACTAGTTGCATTTGAGTGAAGAAACTTTGGATGCACTCTGACATGATCCATTCCTGTAAAAAGATACAGAACAAAAAGATTTTTGCACTTTTTCAGAGAGAGAGCTTAACTCAAAGAAATATTCAAAATAATTTAGAATATATTTTACTCAAAAGAATTTGAGTAGTTAAATCTCAACTAATTCAAGAATGAAGGGAATTACTTTCAGTCGAATGCCTAAAAGCTTTAACTCATAGATAACTCACTCCAGTTTGGTTTTCCCAAATTATGCAGAAAATAGTTCCAATTTCCCCTTTTATTGATAAACCAATTTCTTAAAAAATCTTTGTGACCGTATTACAAATCTACAAGAGGGTCTAGCTATTGCAATCAAAATCAATTCCCAGTCAAGTTTCCCTAAAAATGAAATATCAACCAAGTTTATTATTCCTCTCCAAAGGTTAAATGCCCCTCCAATTCAATACCTGAACAACATACAAAAATCAAATATCAATCAAGTTTTTATACCAGATGTTTGAGCTGAGGACCCAATGTCGGGGCTTCCATCAAAATAGTCCCCAGCCTTCCAAAATTGCTTAGAACCTGACACAGGCATTATCTGATTCGTGTTAGGAGTCCACTTCTGCACAATCGGGTTAGCAACAATCTCCGGAGGTGGGAGAGGGAGCAATTTTGGATCATTATCACGGGGTAACGGGACAAGAAAATCCATAGGAAGTGTAGCCGAGTCAATCCTAGGTTTTTTACGTTTTGTTGTTGCATGAGTGCTTTCTTCTCCGTTAATAACCCGAGATCTCTTGCTGGCTAGGTTCGGGTGGGTTTCTTGATCTGAATCGTCGCTATCACTACTACTAAGTTCGATCAACGTAGGTGCATGATTCAAGGGGGCTGGAGGGTGTGATGGGGGTAGGTGAGAGGAGGGCATCTCTTGTTTGATGATGGGTGTTTTTGAGGACATTGGAGGTGGTGAGGGAGGTGAGGAGATCAATTCATCAACGATGAAAAATCATACGATTTATTTATTCAAATGGTGCTAAGTACACTCCAAATTACGTTTCCAGCATAGAAGATGCTATGTCCCTGCAATGGAAATCTCTCAAAATTTAGTTTTGCAATTGCGAAGTTAAAAATGAGGCAAGAGAAGAGATTAAGAGCATCCTGAGAGAAAATATACAAGAATAATGAAGAGGTTCGAAAAACAGTTTTAACCTCTTCAGCTGGTTTGTTGAGGTCGAGAGATACCAGTACGATAAACCTGTTCTGCCGGTTTATAAGGCGACTAAATTCTAAAAATGGAAGCGATGGAGACAATCCTGGAGAGAGGGGCTTGTCGCAAAACCCTAGTTTGCGAGGAGAAGAGAGAGGGGCCTGGGGTAAAAGAGGGGGTACAGCGTCTACTATAGAGAGTCGAGAGGGGCGGGAGGAGCGGGAGAGGGAGCGGCGTCGGGGTCGGGGTCAGGGTCGGAAGGGTGGTGGGAACTGGGAAGAAAGAGCGAAACGGAGAATCCGAGAGAGAAGGGTGGTCGGTAACGAAATAGAGGGCCCTCTGAATCCCGAGGATCCGCACGAATTATTAAGCAGATCTGACGTTTCAGATTTTGAGAGGTAGATTTTAGTGAATTCGTATCCTCTGCATTAACTCAAGAGGGAATCTTTTGAATTAATCAATCTTAACCGTCCAATATGTTTTAAAATTCGTGTAGACTAGATCTGCACTAATATGGAAGGACCCCTTATGTTATAAGCAGGTGGCAGATTGGCTCTGTTTAAAATCAGATGGTTGATATTCATTAACTCTAAAGATTTCCTTTTGAGTTAATGCAGAGGATACGCGTTCGATTTTAGTTGAGACAGAAATTACTGGCAAGAGCATCCTCTAGGTACCAAATTTGCTCTTTGCAATCTCAGCCGCCTAGGGATATATTTCTAAACCGACTTTAGATGCACCGGATCTTTAAGATTTGTGCAATATTGAAAGGACGGTGCCTTTTTCATTGTACACGGTTGGGTACTTCACTGGACCTGAACTCAAAATTTTATTGCGACTTTTGAGAGGCATTCGCATCTTGGAGGCATCTCAAACTTTGAGAATTGAGTTGATGCGTCGAAAATCCGGACCGTTCAAATTTTTGCACGAATCTCAAAGTACAATAAATTTATGCATGTACTCTTCTGATAGGCACCGGAAAAATTTAATCCAACTTTAAATAAAGTGAAAATTTGAAATATCTCGAAGATACAAACGTACTCCATTTGAGAGCCTCTCTCTCTTCCTCTTTATATTAAAAAATAAAAATGAACTGAATTTGTAATGGAAGTTAAACAAAATGTAAATATTCTACTAATATGCAATTTTTTATTTTTACAAAATATATAAATACTTTTAAATAACTGAAAAAATGGCGAGGAAAATTCGATGACATGGAAGAAACCGCATCAAATGCGTAGTTCCGTTAGAAATTTATTAAGGGTCGTTTGATTTGTGCCATAGATCATTCATGGAATATTTAAATTCTAGAAAATATCATATCAAAGAATATTTTTTATGGTAATGTGTTGTTACCGTGTTTGATTTTGAATAATTATTGTTTAATTTAATATAAATTGCAATAGAAATTCACATTTATTATGGGCAATGCAATAGCTATAAATTACGGAATCGTAGTGGCAAGGACATCACAGGTTACCATATTCGTTCACTTACCATTTTCGTCCGGCATTTTAATTAATATCTAACTCGTAATATAAATAACTAATAATATCCAACATCCAACTTTTTTTTTAAATATCCAAACCGCAATATTATTTTACAATTTGAGGTCTATATATTGGTTTGTATGATTGGCCGAACTTTTTAAAAATCATTCTCTCAAAATTTAGTTTCTCTCTCCTCACTTCCTCTCTTTGTCCAAATTTTCTCCTATTCTCTCTCTATTTGCAAGTAAGTTCTTGTATTTTTTTAAAATTCTATTTCGTAGTGTAAAATAGTTGTTAAAACAGTTCAATTTAGTTAGTAAGGTATCAAAATTAGTCTAATGTAGTTATAATTAGTGTTAATTATATTTAATTAGTTTTAATTAGTATTAATTAAGATACCAAAATTAGTGTTAATTTAGGTACCATTGTGATTAGTATTAATTAAGGTACCAAAGTTAGTTCTAATTATCATATATAGCATAAGTTTGGCATGATTTTGTGTAATATAGCGTAATTAGCAAATTTTATCATATTTTAGCTTATTTTAGCAAATTTTTATCGTAATTAACATATTTATGGACCTATTTGAGGGTATTTTACCCTTTTAAGCATATTCATATTTAAGTGACTTATAGGCTTTTTTAGCATACTTTAGCATATTAGTTTATTTGAGCAATTGTTTACCGCAATTAGCGATTTTCAAGTTTTTTAGCCAATTTTAGTATATTTTTGCCTGTTTTAGGATATTTTATAATAATAGCATTTTTTTAAGCCAATTTTCACATATTTTTGCTTATTTTAGCATATTTTTGCCTATTTTTGCATTTTTTTAGTATATTTTCGCGAAAAGGTTTCTTTTTAACATATTAGCCTATTTAGCATTTTTTAACCCCAATTAGCATATTTTATTTTTTTAGCCAATTTTCACATATTATTGCTTATTTAGCATATTGTAGCGCAAATAACATATTTTAGCATCTTTAGACTATTTTTACTCTGATTAGCATATTTTTAGCATGTTTTAGTGTATTTTAGCATAATTTAAGGTTTAGGACTTAGGGTTTAAGTAATTTCAGCCAATTTAGCATATTTTAGCCTTTTTAGCCTATTGTAGCATACTTTAGCATATTATATCATGTTTAAGTATATTTTAGCATATTAAGCTAATTTTAGCATATTTTAGCCAATTTTTAGCATATTTTAGCACAATTTTAGCATATTAAGGGAGGGAATGGAAATGAAAGAGAAGTTTCCGTCGAATTGTGTTTGATTGACAAAATTATGTTGGAGGTGAATGATACATGAGGTGGAAGGTTTAACCTTGTATCATTATAATCAATAGGATTGGTTTCCCTCCCAATTTGAGGTGCAATGAATGAAAATAATTTTTGTTGCAAATATTTTTAGAAAAAATAACACAAATGTCCAATTCTATATCTTACTTATATAATTATCATACAAGTTTTTTGTCACAAGTCTACAACAACTGCCGAATTTCTGATTAATCTTCTAAAATTTAATAAACCAAAAAAAAAATAAGATAAAATGAAAGTTAAATTTATTTTTCCTCATTAATCATCCAAACACAGAGATGTTAAATATGTTAATCTTTATTTTTATTCCATTCCATTACCTTCTACTCTTCACCTCTCCTTCCTTCATCTGCTCTCCATCCAAACAGGGTGTTAGAGTCAACAATTTCCTATTGTGTTGACAACATTATTTTCCTTTTACATGTTTTTGATACGGGTGGTGATACTAACACAACAATTTTAAATTTTTTACTTGTATGGACAAATTGGTTCTTGCCTAACTTCTCTATATGCCATATCTCTTCTAGGATACACTTTTTTATATTAATTATTTATTTTATTTTTATTACTAAATTTTTTAGTAAAATCTTCATGAACTTATTGGAAATGTTTTATTTTTTTTCAAATTTATAAATTATAACCGAAAGAAATTACTAGGTAATTATTTCTCATAGAAATACACATTTATATGGAGAAATATGCATGTATCTTTTTAGTTGACCATCTTTATACAATTTAGTTCGTTTTTTTAATTGCTTTATTCGACAACTTTATCAATAATTTTTTATCTTTATTTCCTCACAAAATTAGTTCATTAAAATAAATATATATCTTATGCGTTTTCTTATCTGGATTAAAATTAATCCAAAAAATTTCGTACCCTGTACTGATTTATAATTTATCTCTCAGAAGTAACACAAAAATATATTATTAAATCACAAAAGAAAATATGATCATAATAGAAAAGAAACAACAATGGATAGTTTTGAAAATCTAAACATAAATACTACAATATAATAATATAAAAAATATGTGAAATCAATGTAAATATATTATGCTTGAAACAAGTAATCTTTTACCATAACATAAATTAATGAATAACATATTTCATCCTACAACTTCTTTTAACATTGTTTTGTAAAAGCAAAACTTCATTGTTAAGTTGAAAAAATCATAAACTAAAAATATATTCTCACTATGTTTTAAAAAGTCCAGTTAGTATGACATAAATGTTATGTGATATCGCAAAATCTATTGGATAGACCTCAAACGACAAATTCAA
This sequence comes from Carex pumila, assembly GCA_033356055.1. Lineage (NCBI taxonomy): Eukaryota > Viridiplantae > Streptophyta > Magnoliopsida > Poales > Cyperaceae > Carex > Carex pumila. The sequence continues at coordinate 190,120 of JARJHM010000376.1, forward strand.
ATATATCAAACCGACCTAATTCATGAGTAATGTGTTTCCATATAAAATTTATAAAATTTTGAATTATTTTAATAACAAATCAAGTGGTAAAAAAAACTGATGAAAAATGAATGCAATAAAATTAACTTTAAAAAATTCTCACATTTGACTCCTTGACTTGACATTAAACAAATTCAGAAAATTATAAATTTTGCACTTAAACTCATCACTTATCTAGAGTGAACGCTTTTGGATTCATTGTTTAAAGCATGTCTGATAGATTTGGGAGATAGTGTAATTTAGGTTGAAATGACACACATGTCAATACCTGCCGAACTTGTTATTAATATATATATATATATATATATATATATTCAAAATAACACCTCTTAAAGAAAAGATTGCAATAAAATCACAAGATTTGTTGAGCATGATATTTCCATGCTTTTATTACAATTATATATTTTCAAGTGATGTTAGTTAAAAACTTGTTTTTAAAAAAAAAAAGTAAAAATAAACAAATCATGTTGAATTTTTTAAACAACATGACAATATAGTAAAAAGAAACTATACTTCTGATACAACCTAAATATATTCAAACAAAAAGGACCAAAATAAATATTTACAAATATCAAATAGAAGAGGACTAAAATAATTATTTACGACAATTAAAATGATTTACGTACAAGTACAAACTAGAGATGTATGGGTTGAGTTTTCTTTTGTTGTCTTTCTTTCAAGTCAGATAAGATCGAATAGTGAAGATTATATAGTAATCAATGAATGGTCATTATGCTAAAAGAATGCATATCTTTGGAGTTTAAAACTGGCAGTCAAAAGCAATGTTATCAGAATCTGACTGGATATCGACCCGGTAAAACTTTCGGGTCAATAATTTATTGGTCTAACTGGTGGGTTAACTGGTTGAACCGTAAATTTTTAAAACTAATTATATTTTTTTTAATTTATAATCCAAAAGACTAAGATATTTACTAATACTTGACACATGTAATTCAAAATGACTGTACGAAATTCAAATTTATCAATGTAGTAGAAAAAAATGTGGTATCGAATAAAAATGCAATTAGTCTCCTGCCAAAAGTTTAACATTTTAGAATTAAAATTAGATGATTTTTGAATTTTAGATTATATCTATGTCTCTCTTCATAAATAGGCTAAGTTTGAACTTCAATTTTCAAACCGTGAAAGACAAAACAAACATAGTACAACGTTGGTAGAAGAGAATAAGTTATATATCATAAATATTATTGAATATAACTATGAAATGAGAAAAAAAGGTACTGTAAAGTTGAAAAGCTGCACTCAAGTACAAAAAGCCAAAGGTAAAAAAGTTGATGCAGAGTTACAGACTAAGGTAAAAGCTAAAGATAAAAAAAGTAGTAACTTACTAAAAATCGGGTTCACTAGTAGCAGTTTTTATGAAAAAACGGTCAATTTAACAGGTCTTGACCGGTTTAATTGCAAGAACGGTCTTTTTAATAAAAATATCATTTTTATTCAACCCTAATAACACTGGTTGAGTAAAAAGTTTTCATTCAACCAAACCGGATTATTGTTTGGACCCAGTTTTTTCTGGTTAAACTACTGGTCCGGTCGATTTTAATAACACTGGTTGAAAGATCTCTGTATAGAGGGCAAAACTGTTCATAAAATTAAAAAATTTTAAGTTGTTGTGTTAAAATAAAAAATTATTGTGCTAATATCGGGAGATGGGCTATGGTGAGTTGCGAAGTAAATGGACTATTTTACTTTATGCTCATATTTTGTGATTTCAATGTTTAAAATATCGATCCGAACTGTTCATCTTGTTCTCCATGCTGAAATGTGCTTGGAGACCAAATTTTATATTTTTTTGAATTTTTTTACTATTTATTAAGCAATTTTGAAAGTCGCTGATCTGATGGTCCATAAAATTTTACTGTTTTTACTGTTTATAGCAAAACAGCAATTTTCAAAAATGCGTAATAAATAGTAAAAAAATTCAAAAAAATATAAAATTTGGTCTCCAAGCACATTTTAACATGGATTAAACATCTAACAGTTCGGATCGGTCGTTTGGACTTTCAAAATAAAAATACGGCATGAAGTAGAAACGCGTTTTACACCGTAGCCCATCTCCTAATATCAGATACATGCTTAAATTTTTATCATAATTAGAAGGATTTTCTCCGTACTCAATAATTTAATTATTGCTCTTAAAATAACATCGCCTTTTAGTTATTACCTAATTATCAATATTCCGAGTTCTTCACAAGAGATTATAAGTAGATCGCTGATTCGTTGATGAAATCTCCAGAAATCTGTGTTTGCTATAGGAAAATAATTTTAATTTGATAAACCGTTGAGACTAAATTGACCAAACTAAACAAACTGGATCATTTGATGATTTTGTTACTGGGACTGTTTTTTTTTTTTTTTCCTGGGCTAATCGCACCAGCCCTTTTCCGGCTTCAGAATTAAATGCTCCCTCTACTCAAGGAATTTATATGCATATGCCTGATCTGCCATGAGGAGGTCAAATGAAAAATATATATATTTATCTCCATTACTTTATTTTTTTATATTAAGTACGTAGATATTTTGATCCACCAACGGATGTGATTAAAAGATGAAATTTTGGACTGAATATCAGCCCCTCCGATCAAATAGTCTACTTTATTTTGATTCTATGTATCTTTTTGATATTTTTTTACATATGGAAGTCTAAATTTATTAAGATATGTACTCGCTACAAGTCTATTTAATCCATGTTCTTTTGGTCTTGATTTCTTTTCATTCTATAAATGTTATTTAAGGGAACTTTGGATTGATTCATAATTGATTGATCGTGATCCATTTCTTTCCATGTGTTTATATCATATAAGAAATTCTATTTGTTATTAATGATCTCATTTAAGTATACATGTTTTAATTTTTTTTTAGATACACAATGTGTCATAATATGATAATAAGGGTAATCCTTATAACAATATCAAGAGGTATAATACGACAACATAATGTATCATAATATGACAAGAGCATGTAATACAATTTTTTTTTCTCTTTTTTCCTGTTAAGTAACATAACAAAAAAAAATCCAGTTTTTTTATTAATATCCAAAAAAATTAAAAAATTTCAAATTCTACCTGCTTTTCAATGAGATTTTGAAAAATGCTCAAACTGATGAGAATCTCAAAGGCTTTATAATTTTTTTTCATGAGATTCTCGCCGTTTTTTTTTCTTTTTTTAAAATTTTTAAAATTTTTTTTGTATTGAAATATTAGAAATATTTAATATTATTTTTTGAAAATAGATGGAATACAATATAATTTGATTTATTAGAAAGACTGCGACAAATAACCGGATCAACATTTTTCAGGCCAGATTTTCAGGGCTGTAAGAAAAATTAATATATTTCTTTATGTATTATTGAAAAAAAAAGAAAAAAAATGTTTGGATTCTAAGTTATTGATCTTAGTTCAAAAGTCACTTCTAAGTAAATATATAAAATATTGTCATCCTTCTTGTACATTTAATTTATAAAAAGTTGTATTTATTTTTGAAAAAAAACTTTAAATTATTTAATGATTGTTATTCATAATTTCAAAATAGATACAACTTTTTAGAAATTAAATGTACTAAAAAGATCACAATACTTTCTATATTACCTAGAAGTGACTTTTAAATCGCGATCAATAACTCAAATTCAAAGTATATTTATTTTTTTCCAATAACACATAAATAAATATATTAATTTTTCTTATAGTCATGGATTTCCGCGGCCTAAAAAATATTGATCTGGTTATTTGTCACAATATTTTTAATAAATCAAATTATATTGTATTCCATCTATTCTCAAAGAAATATATTAAATATTTATAATATTTCAATACAAAAAAATAAAAAAATTAGTTTTGTAAAAAAAAAAAAAAATAGGTGAGAATCTCACGAAAAAAAATTGTAGAACTAGTGAGATTCTCACCGGTTTGGACATGTTTTGAAATCCCACGGAAAAACGGATAGAATTTGAATTTTTTTTTTTTGGATATCAATAAAAAATTTGGAAAAAAATTGTATGTACCAGTAAAAAAAAGCTAATAGGTATGTTATTAAATAATAAGTTTTACACTTGGTTGGTCTATTTTTTTATTATTGAATAATTTTTTTTATTGGTCTATTATTTTTTTTTAAATACGTCATTTTGAATGAGATTGTTTTTCTCTTATAAATTATAATATATTTTCGTTGCAACGCACATCACTAGTACAAAAAACCCTTTCATTAACCCATCAACCATTGGTCGTTTTAATATGTAGCAGTCAGTGTAGAGACTGCGTAGTAAAATCGCAAATAAGAAGAACTTCAATGCTGACTGTTCACTTATAAACAACCATCGGTGAACCAATACCGTTTGTTTTCCTATGCAGACTGTTAATGTTGATCAAACCATACACCAACCCTTTTATTACAAAACAGTCAGTGTTGAGCAGTACACCAATACTTATTGTTGTGTTAAGAGAAGTGTCAGTGTTGCCTCACCCTACAGTGACTATTTTTTTCAATAGAACCGTCAGTGTTGAGTAGTACACCAACATTGACTGTTGTGTTAAGGGAAGTGTCAGTGTTGCCTCATCCTACAGTGACTATTTTTTCAATAGATCTATCAGTGTTGAGAAGTACATCAACACTGACGGTTCCCTTAACACAACCGTCAGGATTGTGCAGTACACCAACACTGACAGTTGTGTTAAAGGAAGCATCAGTGTTGCCTCACCCTACCCTAATTATTATTTAATATAACCATAAGTGTGAATAATATAGTCTACACCGACTGTTTTTTTCAATTTAACGGTCAGTGTTGCTTATAAGAAGGGAGTCCAAAATATTTGGCGACAGCCAAAAGAGATGGAGGGAAGAAGGAAGTCTCAAAAGAATTAGTTTGGCGGCAGTAAAAAAAATAGAGGGAAGTTAGTCCAGAATTTTCTTATTACTTGTTAAAAACAAAAAAAAAAAAAAAACATTTTACGAGGTGTGAACAAGGACCTCTCTGAGTCTCAGAGAGCATTTTACGATGGATAAACCTACACAAGATTTTATATCATATGTGGTAACATACTATTTATTTTTAGATCTGGGCCATATGATCAAAATTAGCACGTTTATTAAAGGATTCAGATGATTTCATCTAGGGCAGGTCTAAACAGAAATAATACGTTACCTCAGTGAAATTAACCTCTTGCCTACAACCCTCATGGAGAAATTCACTGGTAATCATGATCTTTCATCACCCATCAAACGGCTCATATCAACATATGATGAAATTGGTGATTTTGTACAGCAAATAATATGAATAAATTCCTAAAAAAATATTTTCTACATTTATACATATCTTGTGACCAAATAATATTTGTAATTGTAAATTTTATATAATTTCATCAATATTTCTCCCTTAAAATTGAGCCAATAATTATAGACCGTTTATTTTCTTATGAGTAATTGACAGTCGATTTGCAATGAAATGATTTATATATATATATTTTTTTAAAAGGATCAAAAGAGAACATAGAACCGTGTTTCCATATTGCATCACTTGGATGGATGGGTAGATGAACATTAAATTGGATCAAACTTTTCTATAATGAAATGAATATGACACTCTTTAATTTGAACGATTCCAATCGATCAACGGACAACATATGTCTTTGTGCTTTCATTAACTCACACAACTAGTGTTCATACATATAGGATGCAACATGGATATAATGCTATACAATTTTATTTGTCAAAATTATTTGCTAATACAATAAAAATGTTCTAGTATCGTGTTATCGCATAAATTTCATTAACATAATTTTCATTTAAATTATTTTCTTAAATTAATATTGAATTAGTTTATTACCTGCTTAATTCTCACTAGTCACATAAATTACTAATCATACATAATATAATGAAGATAATCTGTTTATAATAATAATTATTCCTTTTTTTTTTAGATGACATTGTGAATTTGTTATTTATGTTGCATTGGGGTTTTCATCCCATCATTAATAAAAAAATACACACATATATATTATATGTAATTTCAATTCTAGTAATTAAATTACAACAATAATATACAAATTCGAATTAATATAATAAAAGTAATTATTAAATATCTTAGAAAATTTACACAATGAAAAAATTATAATTCTTAAATCCATTCAATCCTAATAAATTAGTGTTAAAGCTACAACTTAGATAAAATTAATTTCATTTTCCTTTTCATTGTTCTCTCACAGGGAGTGAAATTTGGGTCTGTCATCTGAATAGAGTAGTTAAGACCTGATACAACGCACACACTTTAGATTTAAGAACACTCAATGTGTTTAGTACTCTGCATGAAGCTAAAACTGCTTTTTACCGATGAACACCCTATTCCCAGATATACATTTTCATTTGATGTCGGATCCACTGAGATAACCCAAATTTGCTTTCAGATCCGGACCGTCCATCTATTTTTACATGGATATTAGAAGCGCTAGATTTTGTTCGAACAATCCTGATTAAAACTCAAAATTTGGGTTACTGGAGGGGATCAAGAGTCCATTGATTCCCCCCAAATTTTTTGCTATAGACCCGTATTCCCTCCAAAAAATTTCGCCAAAGCCCCAAAAAACCAATATTAATAGGAAATATATTAAATAAATATCAACAATGGAGAACAAATCTGAGTTTTTTCGAGATATAAAAAAAACGTGACAGTTTATAACGTACTCTAGACGTTATGGACTATCATGACCTGATTAGCGATAAACTAATTACCGCATTTATTAATTAAATAAAAAAAATTACTGGCCATTCACAACAATCACGTCCAGTAAGTGCAAGTGCATTTGATAGCTTCTTAGTAATAAGGAATTTAGGCTGCATTTGCTGGACGTGATTGTTGTGAATGGCCAGTAATTTTTTTTTTTTTTGCTTTTTTATTTAATTACTAAGTGCAGTAATTAGTTTATCTCTAATCAGACTATGATAGTCGATAATGGCCAAATGACGTTATAAGCTGTCATGTTTTTTCTATATCTCAAAAAAACTCAGATTTATTCTGCATTATTGATATTTATTTAATATATTTCATATTAATAAAAATTTCGGCCCAAAAAAGGGTATTAGGAATCTCTCTCTCTCTCTCTCTCTCACTTTACTCTCCTTCCTTTCTTTTCCTCTTGCAACTCCGTCGTAGCGCCTACCCTTCCGTTGCACCTCCCTTGCTACCGTAACATATCCTGGCTACCGTAGCACCTACCCCACCTAGCACGTCCCCCACTGTCCTAACACCTCCCGGCTATTGAATCCACTCATCTAATGCCTGTAACGTTCTGTCACATCAACTTTTTAATTTTATACATGAATTTTGTGAACAAAATTATTTTTAAGGGGAAAAAGAATGTAATGTCCTGTCACGTCAACGTTTTAGTTATTAACATAAATCATTACGAGAGAACGTAAAGATTATTATAATATATATATGTAACACTTCATCATGACTAGGTACATTTTAAAATGTAAAGAAAGTTTAAGTACTTTGTAAAATAAGAGTCCAAACGAGAAACCAATCTAATATACACACACACCTTCGGTTAGGATTGCACACACAGTTATCTATATAGAAAATATCATAATAAATCTTGTAGAAAAATACAAATATTTCTAAAATAAATATTTTCTTACTTGACCGCAACAATTAGGACATAAATACTAATCAAACATATAATTAAAACCTAGATTTGAACTATCCTATTTTTGATAACCTTCTAAATTTAACTTCAGTTGGATTTTTTAGACAAATAGTTGTTAGTATTCTAATCGCAGCTCACTCATATTAATTGGAAATTAAATGAAATTTAATACCTGAAAAGTTAACTTCAGTGTCTACAGCTTTTGTTTAGAAACCTACTCCAAATTCCGAACATATAATTCTCCATAAAATTCTAAAATCAGTAAACAGTGCTGTCCGGAAATTGCAGATCTATGTCAACTAATTTAACAATTCCTACTCACTGAAAATTCCGATTAAGTTGAAATCAGTCTGGTTGAAACCGTAACAGAAAATCCTATGACTATTATGTAGTAAATTTTCCCAAATTTCAAACATATAAGTCTAGGTAACTTTATTTTTAAGGATGAAAATTAAAACTGCAGAAAACATAATTTGTCATTAGTCCAAGTCGGTAAGATTGATTAATTATGGTCCATTAAAGCCCAATCCAACAAACCAAAATCTGAAGACAACCCTAGTATGATCTCTATATAAACACACTCAACCCCCCCCCCCAAACCCTAGCCGCCACAGCTTCTAATTTCCATCAATTTGGATCCAAACCCTGCCGGACCCAAACCAGCCAGCTGACTTCCACAGAGAATTGCTGCCCGTATGTCTAGATTCTGAAGAAGTTTCAACACGAGAGTTGTAGTGCTTGGCAATACGGAACTGTGAGCACTGGATTCATACCGATCGGAGTCTCGACTGCTAAGGACTGTCCAAAACAGTGACTGCTGTGCGTATCTTTCCTAAACTGCAAAATCCAAGTAATAGAGTTTCGATCATAAATCTTATTTGTTTTCTTAATAATAAAGTCTTGACTATATTTCTTTTGATTATAAATACTCATTATTTTTCTTAATAAATATTTAATAAATGTCGGATTCATGATACGTTAAGAAATATAATCTCGACTCGGTTTAATTAAAGTACTTGTGATGTTAAATAAAAAAATGTGGTCAGATTCATAACAGATTCAAGTTATTGTTTTGCTTAGTTTAAATAAATATAAATTAAAGTTTCATATCTGTGTAAAACTTATTTATAATTATAATCATTATTTCATTTAATTACATCTCAAGTGAGTTACTGGATAATTGAAGTTTGAAAACATGTGCGGAACAATTTACTACGCAAACATGTGCGGAATTTCTAGACTTTATAAAACTATTTTACTTTCATATTGTCATTAAACTGTTTAATATTATTGCATTAGTCGGATTTATGCATATTATTGTCGAACCATTCATATGACTTGAGTAAACACAAATAACTTGCATGAAATGATAGGATTCATATATTAACTAATAGACTTGCATGAATAGGATGTGTTGAGCATGGCATGAACTGTGTGATTGAATAAATGTGTTTTTGAAAAATATTATACACTTCCATGAATTTTGATAAATGTGTTGAGCATGGCATGAAAATATTCTACATGAGAAACCATGAATTTTGATATATTATACACTTCCTAACTCGAAATGGTTGAAGAGTTATAGATTTTTGAAAATTATATACAATGAGAAATGGAGTTATCCATTATTTTGAAATGGATGCATCTATTAAATCAGGAAATGGAGATGATTCACGGCTGAAATGAGTTGCCGCATTAATCAAATCAAATGAAGACAAAATGGATCAGTCAAATTAAAGCCAATTCACTACATAAACCGAATTGAAAGAAATGAATATATGTTTAATTTTTCCGCATGGGCTGAATTGGGCTGCATCCGATTTATTTCTAAACTTCGGAAGTAAAAGGCGCAGCTTCCCCTCATTGAACCCGACAGCTGGGTCCCGGTTATTTCAACCAATCGGGTAGACTCGTTGATTTGAACAAAATAGAAGCACTCACGCGCCCCGTTCTATCTCTAAGCTATACACATGGTCCATATAGACCGATCAATGGGCAGCCTCATGGCTCATGTTACCCCATGTCCATACGGTTTAAAAGTATCTTCCTTCTTCTCATAACAAATAAGAAATAACAGAGAAGAAACGGAATGCAACCGGCACCAACCCGAAGATAGGGGCGGATCTAAAGGTCCAGGGGTAGGCACTTGCCTATTCCTGAATTTTAATTTTTTTTTTGATCAAGTATAGAATAGCCCAAGTGCCTACCCCCGAATTATTATTGTGCTTACCTCTGGGCCCAGAAAGATTTAGATAGCAAGGCCTGCTCCGCTCTGCTGTTTTGTTCACCAGAGAAATGAAACAGATGAAAACAAAATTAAAACTTCGGCAGTCCATGGAGATTTTACCTATATCAAATTAATATTTATTTGGTCCGATCCCCTTGGCGTTTTGTACACAACATAGGTCAAAAAATAAAATTTCTATTCTTTTTTGCTTTTTTTTTGAGATAGAGAGCAAAAAAACAAAGACCGTCTGTTCACGCAGTCACGCGGACCTTGAACTTTGTCGAAGAGAAACTCGGCCAACACGCACGCACCTCCGTAGTTCCATCCTGCGCCTTTGCCCTGTCCACCTCTTCGCCCTCTTCACCCGCCAGGCCCCAGCAAGCCTTCTACTCCAGTCTCCACCTCTTTCGCATTTTTTTTGTAAGATTTCAATTTCTGATTTGAATTGATCAATTGAATTTATTTGTATCATAATTCATGTAGAAAATTCATTGAAGGCCTTGAATTGTGCTTGAATTGAGAATTAAAATATTGAAGGTCTTGAATTGTGAATTATATATGGTTTGGTGTTTGAATTGTGAATTACTTGTTTTGCTTGAGGGGTTGCTTGACCTAATGATATTAAATTCTACATTTTAGGATATTAAAATAGACAAGTTCTATAAGAAGATACCTAAAGTTCCAATTGGTTCAAATTCACAAGAACCAAGACAAATCGAGTCTAATAGTGCCCAACAATAACCTCCTTGCGATCCTGGTTTAAGGTTACCTATATCTCAATACAACCCAAATGAGCAAGATCGTATACGTCACTCTTATTTAATAAAAAAACCAATTCAACCTTACAACCATAATTTTCCCCAAAGAGATATAGGTGGTAAAATGAGAAGATTTAACAAAAATTGGTTTAATCAGTACAACACTTGGTTGGAATATAGTTTTGAAAAAGATGCGGCATTTTGCCTTTGTTGTTATCTATTTAGATCGAATTATGTTGGTTTAGGTGGGAGGACCATTTTTGTTGGAGAGGGTTATAGAAATTGGAAATCAAAGAAAGGGTTTGACGAACATGTCGGTGATTCAAATAGTTTACACAATCAAGCATATAGGATGTGTATGAATTTGATGAACCAAAACCAAAGCATTCAAACTGTGTTAGACAGACATAGTGTTAAAGAAGATATGGATTATCGAGTACAACTAATGCCACTGTAGATACAATTCGACTTCTTTTGAGGCAGGATTTGGCATTTCGCGGGCATGACGAGTCTAAAAACTCTAACAATCCAAGAAATTTTCTTGAGTTTATGAGATTTTTAGGAGATCATAATAAAGAAATAGATAAGGTGATTTTGAACAAAGCTCCACAAAATCTAAAGTTGATTGCACCCTCAATCCAAAATGATATAGTGAATGCTTGTGCAGAGGAGAATTAAGGAGGTAATTGCAGAGCTTAGAGATGAATAGTTCTTTGTTTTGGTTGATGAGTCAAGGGATGTCTCAGTCAAAGAGCAAATGGCAGTCGTGATTTGATTTGTGAACAAAGGAGGTTATGTTGTTGAACGGTTTCTAGGTATTGTTTATGTTCCCAATACTACATCCCTCTAATTGAAAGCGGCACTTGAGAGTTTATTTGCCAAGTATAGTCTAACATTTTATAGATTACGTGGCCAAGGGTATGATGAAACTAGTAATATGCGAGGGGAGTTCAATGGCCTCAAAACATTGATTATGCAGGAAAAATAGTCCCCATACTATGTGAATTGCTTCGCACATTAACTTCAACTAACTCTTGTTGCATTGGCTAAAAAACATAATAAGGTATAGCGTTTATTTCAAATGGTTTCTACTATTCTCAATGTTGTTTGTGCATCTTGTAAAAGACGTGATCAATTACGTGAGAAGTAATTGGAGAAAATTGTGGAAGCTCTTTCAAATGATGAAATTGTAATCGGAAAAGGTTTGAACCAAGAAATGGGTCTTGCACATCTATGTGATACTCGATGGGGTTCTCATTACAAAACTTTAAATAATTTAATTAAATTATTTTCGACCACGATAGATGTAATTGAGGAAGTAGAATTGGAGGGGATAAGGGATGAACATCGAGGAGAGGCAATTGGATTATTGGAAACAATGCAATATTTTGATTTTGTATTTAATTGTCATCTCATGAGAAAGTTATTAGTCATTACCAATGATTTATCGCAAGCCTTGCAACTTAGAAACCAAGATGTGGTTAATGCTATGTGTTTGGTGAGTGTCACTAATCTCAATTGCAAAAAATGAGGGATAATGAATGGGGATTGTTATTCCAAGAAATGTGTGCATTTTGTGAGAAACACAATATTGAAATTCTGGACATGGAGGGTATCCATCCTGGTATATCACGGCGTCGACCAATGGGATTTAATAATTTGCATTACTATCATGTTCAAATGTTTAACATGGTTATTGATATACAATTACAAGAGCCTAATGATAGATTCACGGAAACAACTACCGAACTTCTTATATGAATGTCATGTTTAGACCCAAATGATTCTTTTTCTTCATTTAACAAAGACAAGTTGCTTAAACTTGCTCAACTTTATCCCTTGGATTTCAACCAATGGGAGCTTGATACTCTACAAAATCAATTGGAGAATTACTATTTGGATTTGCAAAATAATAGTGATTTTTTGGAGGTAAGGGGATTAGTTGAACTTTCTCAAAAACTTGTGGAAAAGAAAAAACATATTGTTTATTCCTTGGTTTACAAATTAGTGAAATTAACATTGATATTGTCGATGGCTACCGCTAGTGTTGAAAAGATATTCTTGGCAATGAATTTGGTGAAAAACAACTCAAGAAATAGCATGGGAGATAAATGGTTGAATGATTGTTTAGTTACTTATATTGAGAGAGATTTGTTCAAGGGTGTTAAGAATGAAAGAATTATGCAAAGATATCAACATCTGAAGAACCGTAAAGGCAATCTTTATCTATTGTCATCGACTTGATTTGACTAGCTAGGTATTACTATTTTTGTTATTTTTTATATGTAAAAACACTCATACTTTTTTATTTTATAATCTTGTTAGCATTTTGTACTTTAGCTCATGAGATTATATAGTTAAAAAATATTTTGCACTCTTATTAGTATTTTGTGCCTACTTCTAAACAAATTCCTGGATCCGCCCCTGCCCGGAGATGTCCCTTCAATGCTCCAAATCTCAGTTCCACGTGCCAAGCACTAATTGGACCATGTTAGATGAAAAGAATATGCCTTGGAACTTTCTAGATGATGCTAGCTGCCCCTATTCCTCTTGCATGCCAACCGTTCGATGAAATGCACGGCTAAGATGAAGCTGTAGGATGGAAACCCTAGTGTTGCCCTAGCCTTGAGGTTATATAAGCAGCACCTTAGAACAACAATTCAAGACACAATTCGAATTAGAAATCAAGCACAATAGCAAAGCTTTGCTAGATCCACATACACCTCAAATATAGCTAGAAATCCTCAAATTCCAGTGTAAACAGCTCAATTGAGCTCTTCTTTCTCATCTGATCACTATAGAAAACTTTGTTTAAGCAAATGGAGACTAGAAAGATGTAGGCCTCTCATGGCCAAAGCTTATACATACACCTTGATGAATAAAAAGTTCTTTTTGATAATTTTTGTGCATTTTTCCTTCACCTCTTCTTCTTTCTTCGATTATCTTCATGTTCTTTCTGTTTTGATGTCTTTTAAACAATCAAATGAGAGAGCTTGCATGATTTCTAGATTTGTCTCATGACAAATTAAAGAACATGAAATCTTGATGATCAAAAATACATTTTTCTTGTATTTTCAGTTTTAAATAGCAATAAAACTATATAAAAATGTTATCTTAGCATAGTTTAGATATCTTGATTAATTCTCTTTACTTATTGTTGATCTCATGTGAAAATACATAAAAAAACTCTTTTCTTTCTTTCTTTCTTTTTTTTTTTCTCTCTGATCCTTGATCTGTTTGAATAATGGAAATAAGGAGAGTATAAGGAGTTAAGCCAGCTAGTTTCTCTTTATACTTGATTTATAAGAAATTATTCAAAGGGATCAAGTGATCTATGTACAATAGAGGTAGTAAGGTCAAGTCAGCTGGCTTCCTTGCTATTTTCTTTTCAAATGGATCCATGACATGTATTGATGAGCTTAAACCCCAATGCAAGGCTAAGGACAAGCCATATGCACCATATTGCATGAAGCAAAGGGGGGAAAAGTGAATTCATATGTACATAGTGAAGGATGAAGTTCAAAGATGTGAGTAGGCATTAGTATATACTGAATCAAGTCACTCATATTCCTAAAATTATGATATTCTAATGATCATGTCCAAATCATAGTGAGGAGAACATTTAAAAGTGATTTTTCTAAAAGGCAGGGACCTATTTGCAAAAATACGGGTTCTGATAATCTATGTTCATGTCAAAATGATGTTTCTCATAGCTTGGAGCTTTTAATCTTGATTTTCTTGTTTAATTGATGCCAACACAGTGGCTTTGGAGCCCTTGAAAACCTGTTTTGAACCAAATCAAACCCATACCAGCCTATGTCATGACTCAAGGGAAATTTCCATGAAAAGAACATGAAATTTGGTGTAGGCAATTGACGGGAATTAATCTCCAAAGTCCAGCTACTCCGAAAAATGCTGTTGTCAGAAAATGGACATTTGACTCCTGACAGTTAATTGCCAATTTAAGACCACTGAAAGGGTCTAAATGTCAAATAAATTATATATTCAGAAACTAGACTTCAAGCTAGTCAGGATAGACACCAAACTCGTACCATTTGGGTTCATATTCATCTCTGAATTGAAATTCAAAATTAAATCAAAATTAAATACAAAAAACTGTACATAACATGGACAACAATGCCCCTGACAGTGGTTAAATGGTCATAAATACAAATAAACTACCCAAAATGGTAAACCTTGGTATAAGCATCCCTTAAACATCTCTCTATGACTCTGTAAAACAAAAATTATAGCTTGTGTACAAAATTCACAAGGAACTTAGTTTAAGAGATCTGAAATATAGGTTACCATGCCTCCATGTGATCCAAACTCCAATTCAATTCAAATTGAGATTTCCACCATGTTTGAATGTCTTCAAAATGACCAAAACAAGGTCCTTATATGTCTGGACCAACTTTGTAGCTCTTGTACCAGTCATCGGTACCGATTCAGCGATTATCTATGATGTAATAGACCTGATCCACGGTCAAATGTTGATTAAACCTCAAATTGATATTCTTGAATGCTTCTATGCAACAATATGATACCAAATGACCGATCAATTGAGAAAAACCCAAAAGAAATAAATGAGAAGTTGTTTGAGACTCATGTCGGGACCAAAATTAGATCTCAGTCGAGAACCACCATGCCAGAGCTCTATCAGTCACCGATAATGGGTGCATTGTATTCCTAATAACAAGGCGATGGCAATGACACCTTCAGCTGGCACCGCTGTGAGCTAATTTGGTCGGAAGCTCAATCCCTAGTTCATCGGAGAAGGACCCTAACCTCCATCAAGCATTGTACGATTCTTAAAGCACCCTCTTGATCAAACGGTCCAAATTTAAATGGATATAGCCGTTTACTGTTGAGTGGGGTCCCCCTGTCAGCCATTTCATTTGATTAAAGGATCAATCTGAATCCTAAAGCCCATTTGATGAAATCCAAGGCTCTGCACACTCATTAAGGGCTCAATGCACTCTTCGATACCAAAAATCCAATCTCAAAGCTCATTTAATTAAATCTTGATTTGCATACATCTCAAAGCCCAATGATCTCAATCTAGTGGCTTGTGCATATCTCAAAGGCCCAAAAACCCAAATCTTAAAGCTCTGCACCAATCTTAAAGTCCACATGTGACCAGAAGATCCCCTTTTGCATATAAACCCCTCTGTTTATTAAAAATATGCATATAAGCCCCTGTAAATTTACACAAAGGCCCCTGTCAGCATAAAACATTTTCAAACAAGCCCTTAAAGCTCAAATCACAGCCTCAGGTCCCTGAAAAAGTACAAACAAGTCCCTGGAAATATAAAATCTTTATAAATAAGTCCTGTCAAGTCCTTTTTAGCCATAACTTTCTCATACTAAGTCCAAATCAACTCAAATCAATTCCAAATGAACCCAAATTCAATTCTCTATAATTTCAAATAATAATTGAATATATTCAAGTCCCAGCCATAATCTGAAATTACCAAAATGCCCCTCTCCTGACATATTTTTATAAATAAAAAATATAAAAAAATGATATTTAAATGCTCCTTTGAAATTGAAAATATATAAATGATATTCCTCATGAATATTCTCATATTTTAAAAATATAAAAATCCATATTTTCATGCATACATCATGGTAACTGACCAAAAACAAATCCAAAGTCGAATGAGAGCTAACACATGACCAAAATAAACAATACATGAGCCCCATTTAGCCATATTATTCAGTTCACAACAAATAAGCACAAATCCTGGAATGCATGAGGTGTTCAGACTGACTCGAAAGGTCCTTCTGATGTAATTAACAGCGGGGGCTTGTGCTCGTCGGAAGTTAAACGTCCTCACAATCGAAAATAATAAAACCTCCGACAACTGATCATGAACGTAGGTTGTCACAAGGGGTGAACCAAAAGGAAAGCAGGAAGAAATCTTGAGTGAATGCCTTCCCTTGAGTTCGGTGACCTACTCACATTCACTTCCAAGAACTAGAGTACTGAACCTAGCTGGGAGCATTTCAACTCACCCAAGTGAAACCTGCACTATTAGCTAACCTGATGCCATGCAACTTTCTGTGCCCTACAGGGGTCTTATCACGGATGTGATTGTTGGCTGACACGGTCCCTTCACCGACGTGATTGTGGGCACAAGTGACCCTTTCACGGACGTGATTGTAGGCGGAAGCGGTCCCATCATGCCAAGACCTAGCAGCATATGAATTCACCGTCTAGTGAGGCAAACGAATAAGATTAACAGATTTTTTGAAAGTAAATGAATGAAGTAACGATAGAATATGAATCATATTAGAAGAAGCATACGCATTTTATTTATGTATTTTCATATTTCTGAATATAAGTAAAGGTTTTTATAAGCTCTGGGTTGGAAGTAAATCCTGCACTGAGAGAATGTTCGATCTCTCACCCGTTCCACTTTTACGTGGGTTCCAGGTTTGAAAAGGAAGGATTCGAGCAAGGACAAGAGTGAGACTAAGCGGGAAGGCTTATGATTTATAAATTGCCATATGTTGTTTATTTTTATTTCCATGATTCAATAATTGATATATTGAGCAGGCATGGCAGCACTTGTATTACTAGCCATGTCTGCCATGATCGTTTGTTAAATTCATTCGACTATAAAATAAATGTGGCTTATTTATATTGTTATTGATAATGTATGTGATGTGAATACGCCTTACGTAAAAATACGTGGCGGGTTGTCTCGGGGTGTGACAATGCTAAAACACCTGCCTTGTCGCTGTAGCATCTTTCGTACCACCTAGACCCGCTGTCGTCCACCTCTCTCAGAGCTAAATGTTATTTTTTTTGTTTAGGGTTTTGAGGGTTTCAGGGAGTTAGGGTTTTGGACACAGAGAACTTTTGATCTGTTTTTAGTTGATGCCAAGTAATTAGGTTTCAATTATCTTAGTTTTAAATTAGACCACAAATTGGATTAAATTATACCCATAATTTTTGTACATTTTGTCTTGTTTATGATGATCTTGGAGTTGTTAAATTAATTAGTTGTTGCTAAATGTTACATGAAATAGGCATGTATTTTTACTTCTAATATTAATTTGTGTGTTGACAAGGCAATGAACAACTCAAGTAGACTCGATTCTACAATTGTAAGTCTATTGTTAAGAAATAAGAACAAAAACTCATGTAAATAAAACAAAGGGAGCATTTAAAAAGGCGAGAACATGAGAATGATTGTTGTAGAAACTATGAAAGTTAGAGGATTGTTTTAGGAGATGGTGCAAAATCTAATCTACAATTACCTTCTTAATTTAATTGGAAATTATTTTGGTTTACAATGACCCATAATGTGTCAATTTGTTTGTCCATATAATTTATCAAACTCATAGAGGTCAAATTAATTAAGTAACGAGTAAAACACAAAGTGAACAATAAAAAAGAAAGTAAAGAATTAAAAAGAAAAAGAAATGTACTGAAGGTATTATACTATGTGATATTAATTTCATTTTTTGCCTCTTGTGTACTCCTTCACAATTTCAATTATGTCTATAAGTTTCTGATGGGGACAAATATCAGCTACCAGAAGCCGAGATACGGGTCTGGAGAAAAGGTGCTCATGCAAATTAACCGATCTGTACTCGTGCAAATGTAGCAAAAATTGTCTATTATGAGGGTTTATGATATAAAATTTGGGTGTAATTTTGCTTACTGATTGAGTTTTTTATTATTATTCAGGAACCACCAAGAAATAACCCCTACTTATTTCGTTATTATTTACTCATGAAGCTACAATTCAAGGAATCTGTGCCAATGGTTGTGCTGCCATTGCTGATTCTGAGACTTTTTATATTGTGGGTCCCACAGTATGTGCATTTACTTCCACATTCAAATTTCATTTTGCAAAATTTAACAGAAGAATAATATACCGTGAAAGTAAAAAAAATACTAAGTGAATATTTAATGAACCGTGGAATAAACTAAGATCTATCCTCTTGGTGTTTGTATTGTACAATTATTGCAGAAATTAACCAATAGATTGGAGCCGTTGGTGTATTTGGAGCACTCTAGTAGTGTCATTATATAGCAAGATAATAGGTCATTAACAACCCTAATACAACACTCCAATTGAAGGTATTTAGAAAACTATAGTAGTATCTCTATATGCCAAGATAAAATATGGCATTTACAATACTAATACAACACTCCAATTGAAGGTGTTTGGAGCACTCTAGTAGTGTCTCGAGATTGCAAGATAATATGACATTTACAACCCTAATACAACACTCCAATTGATGGTGTTTGGAGCACTCTAGTAGTGTTCCAATATGGCAAGATAATATATCTTTTACAATCCTCATACAATACTCCAATTGAAGGTGTTTGGAGCACTCTTGTAGTTTCTCAATTGGAGTGTTGTATTAGGGTTGTAAATGCACTATTATGTTGCCATATAGAGACACTAGTAGAGTCCTCAAAACACCTTCAATTGGAGTGTTGTATTAGGGTTATAAATGCTCTATTATGTGTCTATATAGAGACACTACTAGAGTTCTCCAAACACCTTCAAATCGAGGGTTATATTTGTATTGTAAATGACCTATTATCTTGCCATAGAGACACTACTAGAGTTCTCCAAACACCATCAATTGGAGTGTTGTATTATGGTTATAAATTCCATATTATCTTACAATCTCAAGACACTAGTAGAGTGCTCCAAACACCTTCAATTGGAGTATTGTATTATTGTTAAAAATGCCCTATTATCTAGCAATCTGGAGACACTACTAGAGTGCTCCAAACACGTTCAATTGGAGTGTTGTATTATGGTTGTAAATTCCTTATTATCTTGCCATATAGAGATTTTACAAGAGTGCTTCAAACACCTTCAATTAGAGTGTTGTATTAGGGTTGTAAATGTCTAATTATCTTGCCATATAGAGAGACCACAAGAGTGCTGCAAACACCTTCAGTTGGAGTATTGTATTAGGGTTGTAAATACCCAATTATCTTGTCATTTTGAGAAACTATTAGAGTTCTCCAAACACCTTCAATTGGAGTATTGTATTAGGATTGTAAATGCCCTATTTTCTTGCCTTGTAGAGGCACTACTAGAGCGCTCCAAACACCTCCAATTGGAGTGTTGTATTGGGATTGCAATAGCCCTATTATCTTGCCACATGGAGACACTACTAGGTTGCTCCAAACACCTTTAATTGAAGTGTTTTATTAGGGTTGTAAATGCCCTATTATCGTGCAATATAAGGACATTACTAGAGTACACCAACACTTTCAATTGGAGTGTTGCATTAGGGTTGTAAATGCCCTACTATCTTGCCATATAGAGACACTACAAGAGTGTTGCAAACACCTTCAATTGGAGTGTTGCATTAGGCATGTAAATGCCCTATTATCTTGACATATAGAGACACTACTAGTGTGCTCCAAACACCATCAATTAGAGTGTTGTATTTGGATTATAAATGCCCTATTATCTTGTCATCTGGAGACACTACTAGACTGCTTCAAACACCTTCAATTGAAGTGTTGTATTAGGGATGTAAATGACATATTATCTTGCCATATAGAGACACTACTAGAGTTCTCCAAACATATTCAATAGGAGTGTTGGATTAGAGCTGTAAATGATATATTATCTTGCCATATAGGGACATTACTAAATTGTTCCAAACACCTTCAATTAGAGTGTTGTAGTAGGGTTAAAAATGCTTAATTATATTGCCATATAAAGACATTACTAGAGTGCTCGAAACACCTTCAATTGGAGTGTTGTATTAAGGTAGTAAATGTACTATTATCTTGCCATATAGAGATATCACAAGAGTGCTTAAAACACCTTTAATTAGAGTGCTGTATGAGGGACATAAATGCACTATTACTTTGCCATATAAAGACATTACAAGAATGCTGCAAACAACTTCAATTGGGGTGTTGTATTAGGGTTGTAAGTGCCCTATTATCTTGTCATTTTGAGACACTACTAGAGTTCTCCATATACCTTCAATTGGAGAGTTATATTAGAGTTGTAAATGCTCTATTTTCCTGCCATATAGGGGCTCTACTAAAATGCTCCAAACACTTTCAAATGGAGTGTTGTATTAGAGTTGCAAATGCCCTATTATCATCCCACAAGGAGACACTAAATGGGTGCTCCACACACCTTCAATTGGAGTGTTATATTTGGGTTGTAAATGCCATTTTATCTTGCCATATTGAGGCACTATTAGTGTTCTTCAAATTCCTTCAATTGGAGTGTTGTATTTGTGTTGTAAATGACCTATTATCTCGCCATATAATGCACTACTAGAGTGCTCCAAATACTTTCAAGTGGAGTGTTGTATAAGGGTTGTAAATGACCAACTATCTTTCCATATAGAGATACTACTAGAGTTCTCCAAACACCTTCAATTGGAGTGTTTTATTAGGGTTGTAAATGCCCTATTATCATGCCATATAAGGACGCTAATAGAGTGGTCCAAACACTTTCAATTGGAGTGTTGTATTAGGGTTGTAAACGCCCTATTATTTAGGCATATAGAGACATAATAAGAGTGCTTCAAACACCATCAATTGGAGTGTTATATTAGGGTTCTATATGCCTTATTATCGTGCCAGATAGAGACACTACAAGAGTACTGCAAACACCTTCAATTCGAGTGTTGTACTTGGCTTGTAAATGCCCTATTATCTTGACATATAGAGATACTACTAGAGTGCTCTAAGCACCTTCAATTGGAGTGTTGTATTTTGATGCGTCCAAAGGGTATGGTGCAAAGTTTCAGTACAATAAGATGTACCTTTTAAACCTTTAACACGCGTTTGAGTTAAATTGCAAGTGCACAATTATATCAAAGTAGTATTTTAGGTATCGATCCACAGGGAGTACGATAAAACTTAGTTCAAACTTTAGTAATAAATTTCAGAAAATAAAATAAAGTAAAGTGCAATAAAAGTAAATTGGGGGGTTTGTTCTAACAATTCCTAAGGTTGGGTTCAATACCCAAAAGAAAGGAGTTTGAAACAATAATTGTAAATAAAAGTAAAAGAAGGGAATTGGTTTGCTATCAAGATTTAGAGATCTAGGGGTCTTTGGTCTACAATTCCTTGCTAACTCTATTAATTCGGTATTTGTTTGAATTCATGTATGATTTGATGAGGTTTCTAACCTAATATGTTATTAAGGGTTACTTTCGTAAATTAATAACGTGCCTAGGTAACTCGAACTTCTCAATGAAGTTCCCCACCCTAGCTACCTAGACCTATAAGCTCTTGTTAGTCTCTCCTCTCCTCAAATATTGGTACTTCGCAATTAAGTCCATCATACCAATACCCGATTTGAATTGAGATGTCCTAATTAGGGTTTGACTTCACGATTAGGTTCTTCACCAAATTCCTAACCTTAATTTCTATAGTTCCGGCTTAGATTAAATTGGTTACAATCTTAACCTACACCTAAGGTATTTGCATTCATAGTTTGGTACTATCCTATTGATCACAGTCAATTTTGGTTCTTTCGAATCCAAAACGGGATACTACAATTCAAGTACTAACTATATAATTAATACAAATGATTAAATCACATAAATTAACAATCAAATCCCATAAAACAATCATAATAAAAATAAATAACCGAAAAAATAGAATTAAACAAGTTCATGCATTGACCTAAACCCCTAGAGAGAGAACTACTCCCTCATGGAGTGATCCATTACAAAAATTGGCAAAATAAGAAGAAATGAAATAAAGGAAGTAATTACACCCTTTGACAAATAAAAAACCTCTATCTTGCTGACTTCTTGCTCAGGAAATCCTTCTTCTCCTTGCTTGAAAGCTTTCCTTTTCTCCAGAATTTATCGCTAAGAATTGTGTGTGTGTGTAGAGAGGGAATGAAAGAATGAGGATCCCCTGAATGGAGAATGAACACCCCCTTTTATAGCCAAAGACCATGCCCAATTAAGAGCCTAGAAAGTGGAGTTAGTGGGTGTTATATTTGGATTGTTTCCCAGGATTCCCTGTCCACATTTAACTGTAACACACGTTCATGAAGTGCCAAAAATAGAACCCGTGTTGAAACTGTGTAAATTTGGCATTTCTGCGGCTCCAGTGCGGATGGCTGATCCGCACTGCGGGTGGTCTCATCCGCATTGGCTCTAAGTTTCCTTATTTAACTTGTGCGAATTAGTTGAATGCGGATGACAGTGCGGATGGCTGATCTGCACTGCGGGTGGATTCTGCTTTTCAAACATGTTCTGAAATCGGCTAAGTATTGAGTGCGGCTGGGCTCATCCGCACTGCGGGTGGAACTTCATCCGCACTGCGGGTGGAACTTCATCCGCACTAGGCTCCGAAAAATTCCTGCGCAGCGCTTGGATGTTGGAAATGCGACTAAGTCCTCAGTGCGGTTGGGCTGACCCGCACTGCGGGTGGTTTGATCCGCACTGGTGGGTATTTTCGCCATTTTTCATCATTTCCTGCAATGAAAAGCCAAACAACCGTAGTAACTTGATTCTAAGTATATTTAAATCACTTTATATTAAAAATACAAGATATTTGGGGTTGTTTTTATAATAAAACCTAGATCAAATGTGTATATAATTTATGCTTATCATATTTTGATCATAAATGTCTTATTATCTTGCCATCTGGAGAAACTACTAGGGTACTCCAAACTCCTTCTATTCAAATGTTGTTTTAGGGTTGTAAATGTCCCACTATTTTGCCATATTGAGACACTACAAGAGTTCTCCAAATAATTTCACTTGGAATGTTGTATTAGGGTTGTAAATGCTCTATTATGTGGCCATATAAGAACACTACTAGAGTGCCCCCAAACACCTTCAATTGGAGTGTTCTATTAGGGATGTAATTGCCACATTATTTTGACATATAGGGACACTATTGGGGTGTTGTATTAGGGTTGTAAATGCCTTATTATCTTGCCATATAGAGACACTACAATAGTGCTTCAAACACCTTCAATTGGATTGTTGTGTTAGGCTTGAAAATACCTTCTTATCGTGCAATATGGAGACATTACTAGAGTGCTCCAAACACTTTCAATTTGAGTGTTGTATTAGCGTTGTAAATGACCTATTATATTGCCATCTGGAGACACAACTAGAGTGCTCCAAACACCTTCAACTGGGGTATTGTATTATGGTTGTAAATGCCTTATTATCTTGTCATATACAGACACTACAATAGTGCTCCAAACACCTTCAATTGGAGTGTTGTGTTAGACTTGAAAATGCCTTCCTATCTTGCAATCTGAAGACACTACTAAAGTGCTACAAACACCTTCAATTGGAGTGTTGTCTTAGGGTTCTAAATGTCCTATTATGCTGCCTTCTAGGGACACTACTAGAGTGTTTGCAAAACAATCAATTGGAGTGTTTTATTAGGGTTACAACTACCCTCTTATGTTTCCATCTGGAGACACTACTAAAGTATTGCAAACACCTTCAATTGGAGTATTGTATGAGGATTGTAAAAGAAATATTATCTTGCCATATTGGAACACTACTAGAGTGCTCCAAACACCATCAATTGGAGTGTTGTATTAGGGTTGTAAATGCCATATTATCTTGCAATCTCGAGACACTACTAGAGTGCTCCAAACACCTTCAATTGGAGGGTTGTATTAGGGTTGCAAATGCCCTATTATCTTGCCATATCGAGACATTACTAGAGTGCTTCAAACACCTTCAATTGGAGAGTTGTATTAGGGTTGGAAAAAACTAATTATCTTACCATATAGAGACAATACTAGAGTGCCCCAAGCACCATCAATTGGAGTGTTGTATAAGGGTTCTAAAGGCCCTATTATGTTGCAATATTGGGACACTATTAGAGTGCTCCAAACACCATCAATTGGAGTGTTGTATTAGGGTAGTAAATGCCTTATTATCTAGCCATATAGAGGCACTACAAGAGTGCTCCAAACACGTTCAATTGGAGTGTTGTATTAGGGTTGTAAATGCCATATTATCTTGCCATATAGAGACATTACTAGAGTGCTCCGAACACGTTCAATTGGAGTGTTGTATTAGGGTTGCAACTACCCTTTTCTCTTGTGATATAGAGACATTAATAGAGTGCTCCACGTACTTTGAACTGGGGGTCTTGTATTAGGGTTGCAAATGCCCTATTATCTTTCCATATAATGTTAATTACTAGAGTATTCCAAACACCTTCAATTGGAGTGTTGTATTTCCATTGTAAATGCTATATTGTATTGTCATATGGAGACACTACTAGAGTGCTCCAAGCGCCTTCAATTGGAGTGTTATTTTAGGGTTGTAAACACCCTAATATCTTGCCATATAGAGACACTACTAGAGTTACCGAAACAACTTCAATTGGAGTATTGTATGGGGGTTGTAAATGACTTATTATCTTGCCTTATAGGGACACTAGTAGAGTACTCTAAACCATTTCAATTTGATTGTTTTATTAGGGTTATAAATGCACTATTATCTTTCAATTTGTAGACACTACTAGAGTGCTTCAAACACCTTTAATTGGAGTGTTGGATTAGGGTTGAAAATGTCTATTATCATGCAGTATGGAGACAATAGTAGTGTGCTCCAAACACGTTCAATTGGAGTGTTGTATTAGAATTGCAAATGCCCTATTATCTTGCTATATAGAGACACTACTAGAGTGCTCCAAACACATTCAATTGGGGTGTTGTATTTCGATTATGAATTCCAAATTATCTTGCCATCGGGAGACACTACTAGAGTTCTCCAATCACCTTCAATTTGAGTGTTATATTAGGGTTGTAAATGCCCTATTATCTTGCCCTATAGAGACCCTACTAGAGTTGTCCAAACACCTTCAATTGGAGTGTTGTATTAGGGTTGTAAATGCATTATTATCTTGCCAAATAGGGACACCAAACGAGTGCTCCTAACACCTTCAATTGGAGTGTTGTATTAGGGTTGTAAATGTCCTATTATGTTGCCATTTGGGGACACTACAAAAGTGTTCCAAAAACCTTCAATTAGAGTTTTTTATTAGGGTTACAACTGCCCTATTACATTGCCATATGGAGACACTGCTAGAATGCTTCAAACATCTTAAATTGAATTGTTGCTTTAGGGTTGTAAATGTCTTATTATCTTGCCATATAGCAACACTACTACAGTTCTTCATACACTTTCAATTGGAATATATTAGGATTGTGAATGACCTATTATCTTGCCTTCTGGAGAGACAACTAAAGTGTTCCAAGCATCTTCAAGTGAAGTGTTGTATTAGGTATCTAAATGACCTATTATCTTGTCATATAGAGACACTACTATAGTGCTCCAAACACCTTCAATTGGAGTGTTGTATTAGGGTTGTAAATGACCTATTATATTGTCATCTGAAGACACAACTAGAGTGCTCCAAACACCTTCAACTGGGGTGTTGTATTAGGGTTGTAAATGCCTTATTATCTTGCCAGACACTACAATTGTGCTTCAAACACCTTCAATTGGAGTGCTGTATTGGGCTTGAAAATGCCTTCTTATCTTGCAATCTAGAGACACTACTAGAGTGCTCCAAACACCTTCAATTGAAGTGCTGTATTAGCGTTGGAAATGACCTATTATATTGCCATCTGGAGACACAACTAGAGTGCTCCAAACACCTTCAACTGGAGTGTTGTATTAGGGTTGTAAATGCCTTATTATCTTGCCATATAGAGACACTACGATAGTACTCCAAACACCTTCAATTGGAAGGTTGAGTTAGGCTTGAAAATGCCTTATTATCTTGCCATATGGAGACACAACTAGAGTGCTGCTGCAAACACCTTCAACTGGAGTGTTGTATTAGGGTTGTAAATGCCTTATTATCTTGCAATCAGGAGACACAACAAGGGTGCTCCAAACACCTTCAATTGGAGTGTTGTGTTAGGGTTCTAAATGCCCTATTATGCTGCCTTGTAGGGACACTAATAGAGTGTTTGGAAAACTATCAATTGGAGTGTTTTATTAGGGTTACAACTACCCTCTTATATTTCCATCTGGAGACACTACTAGGGTGCTACAAAAACCTTCAATTGGAGTGTTGTAAATGGCCTATCTTGTCATATTGAGACACTACTAGAGTGCTCAAAACACCATCAATTCGAGTGTTCTATTAGGGTTGCAAATGCCCTATTATCTTGCCATACACTACTGGAGTGCTTGAAACACCTTCAATTGGAGAGTAGTATTAGGGTTGGAAAGGCCCAAATATCTTGCCATATAAAGACACTACTAGAGTGCCCCAAACACCATCAATTGGACTGATGTATATGGTATCTAAAGGCCCTATTATGTTGCAATCTTGGGATACTACTAAAAAACCTTCAATTGGAGTGTTTTATTAGGATTACAACTACTCTTATGGTGCCATCTGGATACACTACTAGAGTGCTGCAAACACTTTCAATTAGAGTGTTGTGCTAGGGTTGTAAATGCCCTATTATCTTGTCATCTGGAGACACAACTAGAGTGCTATACATCCCTTCAATTAGAATGTTGAATTAGGGTTGTAAATGACATATTATCTTGCCATCTGGAGACACAACTAGCGTGCTCCAAACACCTTCAATTGGAGTGTTATATTTCCATTGTAAATGCTATATTATATTGTCATATGGAGACACTACTAGAGTGCTCCAAGTGCCTTCAATTGGATTGTTATTTTAGGGTTGTAAACACCCTAATATCTTGCCATATAGAGACACCACTAGAGTTCTCAAAACAACTTCAATTTGAGTGTTGTATGAGGGTTGTAAATGACTTATTATCTTGCCTTATAGGGACACTAGTAGAGTGCTCTAAACAATTTCAATTTGATTGTTTTATTAGGGTTATAAATGCTCTATTATCTTTTAATCTGTAGACACTACTAGAGTGCTCCAAACACCTTTAATCGGAGTGTTGGATTAGAGTTGAAAATGCCTATTATCTTGCAGTATGGAGACAATAGTAGTGTGCTCCAAACACCTTCAATTGGAGTGTTGTATTAGAATTGTAAATGCCCTATTATCTTGCTATATAGAGACACTACTAGAGTGCTCCAAACACATTCAATTGGGGTGTTGTATTTCGATTATAAATTCCAAATTATCTTGCCATCGGGAGACACTACTAGAGTTCTCCAATCACCTTCAATTCGAGTGTTATATTAGGGTTGTAAATGCCCTATTATCTTGCCATATATAGACACTACTAGAGTTCTCGAAACAACTTCAATTGGAGTGTTGTATGAGGGTTATAAATGACCTATTATCCTGCCATATAGGGACACTAGTAGAGTGCTCTAAACAACTTCAATTTGAGTGTTTTATTAAGGTTGTAAATGCTCTATTATCTTCTAATCTGTAGACACTACTAGAGTGCTCCAAACGCCTTCAATTGGAGTGTTGGATTAGGGTTGAAAATGCCTATTATCTTACTGTATGGAGGCAGTACTAGAGTGCTCCAAACACCTTCAATTGAAGTGTTGTATTAGAATTGTAAATGCCCTATTATCTTGCAATCTGGAGACAGTACTAGAGTGCTCCAAACACCTTAAATTAGAGTGTTGTATTAGGGTTGCAACTACCATATTCTCTTATCATATATAGACATTACTAGAGTACTCTAAACACCATCAATTGGAGTGTTGTATGAGGGTTGTAAATGACCTATTATCTTGCCATATAGGGACACTAGTAGAGTGTTCTAAACAATTTAAATTTGAGTGTTTTATTAGGGTTGTAAATGCTCTATTATCTTCCAATATGTAGACACTACTAGAGTGCTCCAAACACCTTGAATTAGAGTGTTGTATTAGGATTGTAAGTGCCCTATTATCTTGCCATATAGATATGCTACTAGAGTGCTCCAGACACCTCTAATTGTAGTGTTATATTAGGGTTGTAAATGCCCTATTATCTTCCCATCTAGAGACACTACTAAAGTGCTCCAAACACCTTTAATGTATTAGGGTTGTAAATGCCCTATTATATTGCCATATAGAGACACTACTAGAGTGCTCCAAACATTTTCAATTGGAGTGTTGTATTTGGATTGTAAATGCCCTATTATCTTGCTATATGGAGACACTATTAGATTGCTCCAAACACCATCAATTGGAGTGTTGTATTAGGGTTGTAAATGTCCTATTATCTTATCATACAGAGACACTACTAGAGTTCTCCAAACACCTTCAATTAGAGTGTTGTATTAGTATTGTAAATGCCCCTCTTGTCATCTGGAAACACTACTAGAGTGCACCAAACATTTTCAATTAGACTATTGTATTTGGATTGTAAATGCTCTATTATCTTGCCATCTGAAGACACTACTAGAGTGTTCCAAACATCTTCAATTAGACTGTTATATTAGGGTTGTAAATGCTCTATTATCTTACCATATAGAGACACTACTAGAGTTCCCTAAACACCTTCAATTAGACTATTGTATTAGGGTTGTAAATGCCCTATTATTTTGCCATATAGAGACACTAATAGAGTTTTTCAAACACCTTCAATTTCAGTGTTGTATTAGGGTTATAAATGCCTTATTATCTTGCCATCTGGAGACAGTGCTCTAAACACCTTCAATTAAAGTGTCGTATTAGGTTGTAAATACCCTATTATCTTGTCATATAGAGACACTACTAGAGTGCTCAAAACAACTTCAATTGGAGTGTTGTATTAGGGATGAAATGCCTTATTATCTTGTCATATAGGGACATTATTAGAGTGCTTCAAACACCTTCAATTGGACTAAGCAACCAATGATGTAAGGTGAATCAATCGAGATCTCATGAAATTTGACAATAGATACCAGCCGATGCCTCTCTAAGAAGATTACTGCAACTTGCACATTACAAATTTTGATTTATGACCTTCCTATAATTGTAGATCTCATTGTCCTCTTTTTAGCAAGCTTTTATTCACCTAAAACGAAGTTTGTATGGCCTAGATATGGTTAAAATACGAAAGGGTGTCAAAAGCTGAAATTTCTACGAATATATATGTGGCCAGGGGTGCCCGCACCTTGGGCCACACAAACTCTTTGTTTTTCCTTCTTTTGCTTTGCTAAAGAGATTGTGCGGGTTGGCTAGGCTGCACTGTAGGCCACACAGAGCCTTTGACTTGGCTGTGAACCAAACATCAAATAGTAGGGGTGAAAACGGAACAGATAATGCTGATACCATATCCGCATCCGTCAGATAATGAGCGAATATGAATACGGATACGGATAGTAAACGGATATCAAAATTCAAAACCAAATCCACCTTAAATGGATACGGATACAGAACTGATAGTCCACAAATACGAATTCAAATACATATATAAAACAAATAATGGTCAGATAATTAAGATATATGAACTTCTAAGATACAAATATTAATTAAAACATTAAATATAAATATTAATGAATTTATAAGAGATGAGAGATAATCTATTCATATAATATATATATCAAATAAATGAATGGTAACAAAAGATGCTGTGGTCTAGTGGTTTGAAGCTTAGTCCAAAGACCTTGAGATGGGAAGACATGGGTTCAAATCCCACCCATAGCAAATATTAATTCCTTTTTTATATGGATTCGCCAAACTATCCGAATCTAGATAATCTGGATATCCACTCCGTTTAGGACTCCGTATCTGAATCCGGATCTTCTATGGATTTCCGATAATTATTCGTATCCAAGAAGTATCCGGAAATTATCCGATTTTTAATAACTCTCGAATATGGAGCGGATACGGAGCAGATATCCACTGGATAATCCGGCTCCGTTTTCACCCCTGTCGAATAGGCATAACTCACTATCTGTAACTCCATTTTTATTGTTATACCCTGAAGAATCATAAGGATCCAATGTTTTTATTTAGTTTTTTTTTTATTTTTTTATAAAAAACAAATTAATATATTGGATCCATTGATATTTAATAAAATAAATATGTTTAATTTAAATAGCAACAACAAAAAAAATTTGAATTTTCATATTTATGTTCTCTTCTCATACCTAAAAGTATGATTATTACTAAATAGGATTTATCTCGTTCTAATATCAATTCAATTGATATAGCACTTTTCGAAAGGCTGGCGAGAAAATCTATAATTTGCTCTATTTTCTATAATTTAAATATACTTGGCTATTAACTTGATTCTTGGCATAATTCTAAACCAAATCACTCTAAAATGCAAGGAAATTAGTCAAGTATTGAGATTAAACCATAATCAAAAGTGTATATAATTTAGGGTTATCATGGCATTGGCTAGCGTGTGTGGTGGCGGTTCAGCCAAGGGAAGAGAGATAGCGAGTGATGGAGTGAGAGAGCTAGAGAGAGAGATTGCTTTGATCAAATGATTTTGCTTGAATCAATTCCTTAGTTTAGATGGAGGGATGAGGCATTTAAATAGACTTCATGAATTACACAAATGCCCTTGTAAATATTTAGCCTGTAACATGATAATCAAGGCTCATTTGGTAATTAAACATGTCATTGGTTTAATGGACCAATGATTCATCCAAATAATATCTTAATTTTGTTTAAGCATCAAGCAACCTCCCTCTCCCTCTCATATTGTTGACAGGTCAATGCTTACATCACATAATCTAGTCAACGACGTTTTAAAATGGCTTTAACTTTTAAACAAAATGGCTCTAACTTTTAAAATGACAGTCCAAATCACGCATACCACATATCCGCACGTTCATCTCTCAATTATCTATCTCATAGTATAATCTAATTATATTAAATAATAGAATTGATAATCCCCATTATATGTTTACTCCAGTTAAACATATATCCTTATTCAATCGAATCAAGCTTTTATATCAGCAGGTGTACAAACATGATTCAACTAATTCCTCATCTGATTAAATCTTCCAGTGTACAAACACTTGTACCATAGATTTAATTGAACCTCTCATTACTTCTTAATGTGTATAATGGTATTCAATACTTATCATTAGCCAGCATGAATAAGTATTCGTGTGATACGATATGCAACAAGTAGTTGTGCATCAATGGAATCATAAACTTGCATGATGAAATAACTAGAGCCCTTGGAGGTGTGACCCGCTTGGATCCGTATCATGTTGACAATGAGCTTTCAGTCTCATTGATCAAGATAGGCATCTAGTAATGCTTCTTAACTACCCAAATGATACAGACGATATATAACCAGACACTATCGTGATCCAATATAGATGCATAACACTGCCTGTGTCATATCCAATATTACATGATATCTCATGATAAGCTCAGGATAGGATTGTGTCATTCATGTATATCTATTCTGTTTCTTGATATGTGAATTATTATATACTTGCGATTAGTTAGTATCACAATGCATGCTATATAATCTGATTCTCTCAAGGGGCCCAAAAGATATCATCACTCATTATACATTCTTCCCAATGTGTGTGAGGGATATTTGTCTTCTTGATTTCACGAGCTTCATTCCACGAGTCTATACCTACCGAGAAGACATCGTTATAACCCATTTTTACAGAGAGCGGTAGGTGCCAACTACAAGCCTGTATTTCTTGAGTATGAAGACACTGAACATCTCAGGCTTGAGATTCGACACCATGTGAACCATCAATGACACCAAATAACGAATCTAGCTGATGTTCACATTTGGTCATTTCCAATGCCATATAAACACTTATATGCATCCATAGGACATTAGATTTGAAACCGATCCACTGTTCTAATTCCCATGCTAATCTCGTATGCAATCAGTGTCCCTTGCTAATTGCTTGGATTATGGATGTTTAAAGGATACCACTTTAGTTCCAGCAGGTCAACCAAATGGTGTCATTCTAGGAACAAGCTGAATTTCTCTAGCCATCATATGAATCCAAACCATAAAGCCAGAACTATTTGCTCTAGGACACTAACACTAACACTATCATTTTGTTGCCATCGGGAAACACTACTAAAGTGCTGCGAAGACCTTCAATTGGTGTATTGTATTGAAGTTGCAACTACCATTTTCTCTTGCCATATTGAGACACTAAAAGAGTACTGCAAAGACCTTCAATTGAAGAGTTGTATTAGAGTCACAACTGCCATTTTCTCTTACCATTTAGGGACACTACTGTTCGCGTGAAAGCGCAACGCAAGTTTCGGTACGCTTGGGAGCGTACCTTTTAAAACCGCAGTTACACCTTCCGATTAGGGTTGCAAGTGCACAACCCTATTGAGGAGTATAATCGGGTATCGATCCACAGGGACGGTTTCCTTGTCTAGAATCTACTTATCTTGACTAAAGACTAGAAGTGAGAAAGAAGGAGTTTTGGTATTTAATCTTCCTAAAGAATCAATTCAAGCAATCAAACAATACAATAGAATAATGACTGTGCAAAGAAAGGTATAAACTGTGTTTTGATTTAGGATAAAATATGTTTCAAGGGTTTCAGACTTTATCTCTGATTTGCCTCTAGTGGTACGGGTCTTACCAAGATGGTACGGCTAGGCCGCACCAACCTGGTCCGACCAAGCCGTGTGGGGCTTGGTACGGGTAGGCCGCACCACTCTTGTAAGACCCGTACTGATTTACCAGAACAGATCTTACAAGTTCGAGTTGATGCATTTCTTGCTGGTACCTCGTATTAAACTCTTGAGAAAGGTTCAATTGACCATACCTAAGGTTCCTAAACCTCAACTCTCGTTTGTTGGTTCAAGATCTAGGTTTGGGAGTCAATTCTTCACCTTCTAGGGTTTCTAAACCTCAACTCTCGTGTTTTGGTCCAGATCCTCTAGTTGATTGATTGGAGATCTAAGGTATCCTCTAATCTGTCAATTAGGGGAGAATTCAACCTTTCGGCTTCAATTCGAACAAGTCTACCTAAAGGGATTGGTTTGGTTGAGAGAAGGCAATGGTCACATGACCTTGTTAGGGTTGATCTACCACTATAGGCACACCACATGTAATCACAGCAAGACAAAGCAATCAAGACAAGCAAATACACAATCAACACAATCAAAAGAGTTCATACAAGATCCAAATCAAGAAAAGTAACACAAATCAAAAAAATCCATTTACAAACCCTAGAAACAATGATCAACTACTCACAAGTCATAGATCTGTCCAGAAATACAAATAAAGAGATAAAGAGAGGCATGATAGAATTAGATCGAAGATCGGGAGTGGAGAAGGGGTTGATCCGTTGATTTTCGCCTCTTCCTCTTCCTTCTTCTTCTTTCCTTGCACCTTTGCTCTCTTTCTCTCTTTCTCTGAGCTCTCAATCTGGAATGGAATGAGGGTTCTCCAAAATGGAGAGATCCCTCGCTTTAAATAGCCTCTGCCAAGATTTGAATTCTGTCAGGCGGCATCTATGTACGGCCCGTACCAAGGTGGTACGGCTAGGCCGTACAAGATGGGAAAGAGCTGGATCGGCTAAGTCTGGAACGGTCCATACCAAGCCTGGTAAGGGTCGTACCAGGGAGTCTAAAAACACCGTTTCTTCGTGTATTTTGCTCCAATCCTACAGAAAACAAACAAACTCTCAGCAGTACCAAATTCTAAGGATATATCAATGAAATGCACATGATTTTGACAATTTAGAACGTGAATTTGGTACGAAATCAAGTCAAATATAGGCTAAATATGCGAGGTATCAACTACCCATTGTAATTTGAGTAGTGGCGATTGTATAAAGTTTGCAAAATAACATCTCATCTCTGGTCATGTGATTGCTACACCTACTATCAACACACCACATATTTTTTTTTCTCAACCGCTCATTGGTATGCATAAAATGTGCTTTCAACACCTCCTTTATCATCATTTTTCTCCTCCGTATAATTTGTATTCTCTTTATTTTTTAATCTATAATTTTCCTCAACATGGCCAAACTTCTTGCAATGGTAACATTGAGGTTTTCCTTTATGCCAACAATTATTTTCTAAATGACTTGGTTTCTTACAAAAATTGCAAGTTTGAGTTTCTCCACTTCTACTTCCATGAAATGTATCTCCTTTGATCACATTTTGGTTAGATGGCTCTTTTAAATTAATCTTTGATTAAAAAGCACTTTCTATAAAAGAGTCACTAGGTCTATTTAATCTTTGCTCATGCATTTCAAGAAAACCCATTAAATCTTGTACATTAAGAGTAGATAGATCTTTAGTTTCTTCAATAATGAACACAATATTATTAACTTGGGAGAGAGATGTTAATTAAAAGTTTCTCATAAACTAATTTATCAATTAAGTTTCACCCAACTTTTTAATTTGATTTACCAACTTAGTCACCTTAGAAAAATACTCATTGAAATTCTCTTTCTCCTTCATTTGTAAATTATGAAAATCTCTCTTAAGAGTAAAAAGTTTTATGGCTCTAACCTTTTCGGTACCTTGAAACCCTTTTTGCAAAATCTGTCATGCTTCATTCAAATTTGTTGCACCGATTATTTTTGGAAAAATCTTGTCGGTGATGGTTTGTTGAATCAAATAGAGAGCCTACGCTCTTGTTATTTTCCTTTTTCTCACCCGGCGTCTCAATCTTCTTCTTTTTCCCTTCTCATTTTTTTCTTCACAATGTTCTCCCACTACCTCCCATAAATCTTGTGAGATCAAGAGGGTTTTCATATTTATACTCCAATAGTCATAATTATCACCATCAAAGACGAGTTACGCACCTTGCATAGCCAGCACTCTCAACTTCTTCTTTTTATCACACTTCAATTAAAGAAAGTTCACTTGAACTCTCACACAACTTATACTCTGATACTACTTATGTTGGCATATTCATGGCTTTTTGTTAAATTGTTTTATAATTTATATTTAGTAGAAGAGAGAAATAGTAAGGAGAAGAGTAGCAGAAATTTTCATACTATATTGATATTTTTCAACTTTCTTAGATATTACAAATGACTACTCATCTATTTATAAGCTAAATGATGCCTTTTATATATCTAAAAGATAAATGACATTAACCATAACACAAGTATTAAGTACATGAATTGCACATTCCAACATTGACTCTAGAAAACATAAACATTTAATTTATTTAGAAAAACTCAAAATATATTAATCCAAACATTTGACTAATTGACCAATTTCATTATGTTTACTATTTTTCAAATTAAAACATTAATTTCAACAAGAAACTCATTATTTTTCGAGGACCAGCAAGTAACTATATGATTACTGGATACATTCAGAATATGAGGTACTTAATGTTTGATATTATAAGTTTAGCAAGTCAAATTTTTATCTACGCATACAACCCAGATTAGTAGTTATAATAAGGAAGCACTTAACAGTTCCCCAACTCCAGTTCTCCAAAAATCTCTAGATATTTTCAACTAATTCTGTAAACATCAATACTAAATCCTGTAAACTAATTCAACAAATCCCGACAACATAAAAACGCGTGAAAGCTGTTAAAAACACGTGACAGCTGTTAAAAACACGTGAAAGCTGTTAAAAACACGTGACAACTATTGAAAACGCGTGACAGCTGTTAGGGACCACCTTCTGTGAACATACACATACACTAGTGGAAAAACATGAATCAGGATCGGCCTATCTGGATCAGCTATATGAAATAACCGATACTAATATCTATCAGGATCGGTTGTTTATACAAAATCGATCCTAAAAACGAATAAGATCGGATTTTTTAATCAACTGATCCTAATAGTTCAGCTACAGGATTGGTTGTTTGTAAAAACCGATCGAGATAGTATCAGAATCAGTTTTTACAAACAACCGATCCTGATAGCTAAACTATCAGGATTAGTTGCTTATACAAAACCGATCCTAATACTATCAAGATCGATTTTTTATATACAACTGATCCTAATAATTGAACTATTAGGATCAGTTGTTAAGAACAACTAAAAAACTGATCCTAATAGTTGTACTATTATGATCAATTGTTTAGAACAACTAAACAACTGATCTAGTTATATTATAAATTATTTTAATAAATTATCTTAAAATTTTTAATGTTATTTCATGTTAAAAGTAGTTTTCAATTTTTAATTTTTTTGTAACTTATTTTTTTTTAATGTTTTAAACAAAATTTTCAGAAATATATTATTGATTGAGAAAGTCTTATTATTCATAAATAGTTGTACCAAAATTTTAATATTTCTTAAGCATGTCATAATATTGGTTCCTAAAGTCTTAATATTTCTTAAGCAAGTCATAATATTGGTTCCTAAAGACTATCTGGATTGGTTCCTTGATTAAGAATCGATCCATATAGTATCAGGATTGGTTCCTAGGTTAAGAACCGATCCAGATAGTTATCAAAAGCGGTTCTTAAGCTAGGAACCGATCCTGATAGTCTTTAAGAACCAATATTATGACTTGCTTAAGAGATATTAAGACTTTAGGAACCAATATTATGACATGCTTAAGAAATATTAAAATTTTGGTACAACTATTTATGAATAATAAGGCTTTCTCAATCAATAATATATTTCTGAAAATTTTTGTTTAAAACATAAAAAAAAATGAGTTAAAAAAATTAAAACTTGAAAACTACTTTTAACATGAAATAAAATCAAAATTGAAAGACTATCTGGATATATCATACTAGGTCAGATGGTCAAAAATCAAAATCGTTCCTTTTTATAATTTTAGTTGTGCCATTGAAAAACTTCCTTTAATTATTTATTAATTACTATATACTGCATATATTGTGCGGAATTAACAAACTGTTGTATTTGGATGTATCCATGGATCTGTTTTGTTGTTAGTTCCATTGCGATTTGGTTTCATTTTGTTCACATGCTCCTTTGTGCTTGTCGGCATTCAATTTCCTCTTGTGCTTTAAATTTCTTTATTAAGTAACCTTTTTAATTTTAATTTTTATGTTGTGCTGTATTTAGTATTAGCAACCCAAGTCAAAAACACCTCAAAAGTAATCCACTTGTCCCCCAAAACAAATGCCGCACTCAAAAAAAAAAAAAATAGAAGAAAATGATATATTTGTTATGAAATAAATGTAAACAAGCATAAAGAAGAATAAACAAAATAGAGATGAAAAGATGGCAATCTCTTTATTCATACATTTCTCATGTGTGTACAATACAATATTACAAAGCCTCTATTTATAGGCTACAAATTGTAAATGAAAAATTTCATCTAAATAAATGGAGAAATAAATTCCAATAGTAGTGGCCATCAATTCTAATTGTAGTGCATGGAGTAGTGGGGATAGTGGGGAATGAATGTTGGGAGTTATGGACATCCACATTAATATTTTATTCATAACACTCCCCCTTGGATGTCCATTACATAAGAATATGCCTCATTAAAACCTTACTAGAAAAAACCCTATGGGATAAAAATCTAGTGAAGGAAAAAGAGTACAATATTCTTCTAAATACGCAACTACAGCCTTACCAGGAAAACCCAATGGGAAAAACCATGGTTAAGGAAAATATAGTGCATATTAACTCCCCCTCATGACAGCATCAATCAAGACCTTTAAATCAGCGAACTCCAATATTACGAACTAGCTTTTTGAATATTACAGTAGGGAGTGCATTAGTGAATAAATCTGCTGGATTTTTCACTTGAACAGATTTGCTGAACATTAATAACATTATTCTTTTAGAGATCATATGTGAAAAAGAATTTTGGTGAAATATGTTTTGTTCTATCTCCTTTAATGTATCATTTCTTTCATTGAGCAATACATATAATATTATATTCATATATGATCTTCAGGATCATTTCTCTAAAAGACAATCTACATGTTTGACAAATGTGTTAAATCACAGATCTTAACCAAACACATACTTGACTTACTTTTGTGTATTGCTAAATTTTCTCATAGGTAGCGAAATATATGTCAATATCTTCGCGTGAGAGAAGAACTATATTTTGCTAATAAATTTACTATAAATGATATATCGTGTATTGTATGCTCATCAAGATAAGTGCTCATATTGCACTAAGATATGGTACTTCAGGACCAAATAGTTCTTCACCATTTTCTCGAGGTCTAAATGATCTTTATTCACATCTAATGATCTTACAACCATCGGATTGCTTAGTGAATGTTATTTATCCATAATTGCAATATAATTTTCTTGATGCATAAAAATATCATTTTTAAATGTTCAATTTGCAATCCAATGCAAAAC
This sequence comes from Carex pumila, assembly GCA_033356055.1. Lineage (NCBI taxonomy): Eukaryota > Viridiplantae > Streptophyta > Magnoliopsida > Poales > Cyperaceae > Carex > Carex pumila. The sequence continues at coordinate 228,894 of JARJHM010000376.1, forward strand.
TTTGTTCTTCCAAGATCTTTCATCTCAAATTCTTCCTTTAAATAATTTATTCTTTTGGAAGCTCTTCAGGAATTCCAAAGATCGTCAACATAAACTGTAATTATAATAAAATTATTTCTATATCTTTTCATGAAAATACATGGACAGGTCATATCATTATTATATCCATGTTTCAATAAATATTCACTTAAACGATTATAACATATGCGTCCATATTGCTTTAATCGATATAAAAATTTATTCAATTTAACTAAATAATGTTCTCGAGAACCTAAAATACATGCTTCAGGCATATTAAATCTTTTAGAGATTTTCATATAAATATCATTATCAAGCGAGCCATAGGCTGAAACAATATCCATTAGGTGCAAAAAGTCATTCATAGACTGCCAGACTAATTATATATCAAAAAGTTGTTGCATCCACCACATATGAGTATATCTCAAAATTTCACCTTTCTCATTTTTATTTTCTCATAAATATTCATTTATATCATACTGGTTTTATACCTTGAGGTATAAGGACTACAGGTCCAAAAACATCTCATTTTTCAAAAGAGTTTACATCTACCTCAATTGCACCTTTCTATTTTGGCCAATCATTTCTTTGTCGACATTATTTAATAGACTTCTAGTCATGATCCTCAATATTTATTATGTTTAGCGCTATATTATATACAAAAATATTATTGATATCAATTTTATCTCGGTTCCATCTTATTTCATTCATGATATAATTTATTGAGATCTCATTATTTTCATGAAATTTCAGATACCTGAGTTTCTACTGGAACTCCAATATTATTTATAATTTTATTTTCTTCTGGAGTTTTATCTGAAATTATCATATCCTCGACTTGACCATTTTCATTATTTGCTCCTTTTCTTTTTCGAGGATTTTTATATTTTTAATCTTTGGAACCGATTGCTTTTTCACGCTTCATGCGTGTTATAATTAGTCTGTCCAACAGGGACACGGACTTTAATTGGAGCATTAGCAGCTGGTACATGTGATTTGGTCACTTTCTTTGAGTCTGTGAATGTGTCTGGCAATTGATTCACTAATCTTTTCAAATGAATTATCTTTTGAACATTTAGTTCACATTCTTTAGTATGAGGATCAAAATAAGACAATAATAATTCATACTAATATATTTTTTTTTCAGCTGATAGTTTTCTCCCCCTAAGGTTGGGAATTTTTTATTCATCTAAATCACAACCGGCAAAATTAGCCATTAATAAATCTCCCATCGATGGTTTTAGATACTATATTATATATGGAGATTCAAATTCAATATAAATTCTCAACTTTCTTTGATATCCCATTTTAGTGCGTTGTGGTGGAGCAATTATAACATATACCGCACATTCAAAAATTATTATATGGAAAATATTATGTATGTGACCAAAAACAAATTATAAGGGGAAGCTTTATAATAGCTAGTTGGCATGATGCGAATTAGTTTTGTTGTATGTAAAATATCATATCTTTTTTTTTGTTTATATACGAACATCTACAGGATGTTTAACATTAATTTTGATATTGTCTAGACGTATTTTCATAATTGGATTATGCTCTTTGATCAAATCTATTGAGCAAGTAATTTCGCAAACGCCAGGTTGCGATTTGATAATAAACATACATGTGACCATCTTATTGATGCATCAATTAAAATCATAAAATATTCAAATGGTTCACATGTTGGATATATTGTTCCACAAATATCATATTGTATACGTTCTAGAAATAAAACCAACACCCACAAAATTCATCAGATTAAATAATCTTCTAGTTCTTTGATGAATGTTCACAATAATTATCTATTATTTTTCGCATCACTATTAATCCGGAATGGTCCAACCGGTCATGCCAAACTATAAACATATTCTTGTATGTAAACTTCTGGTTTACAATAACATGTGTTTCAATTGCACTAATATATGTGTAGTACAAGTCAGAGAAAAAACATATGCAATTTATTTTCAATATGCATTGTTTTTCATATATTCAATATTTTTTCATTAGTTGTCTCAATATGATATCCATTTCAGCGGATATTCTTAAAACTTAACAAATTTATTTGAGACTTACAAGAATATAATACATTATCATCAATATAAATCTGTATTCCTCCATGTGACCACAAAATAGCTCTTCTGGAGTTTTCAATCAATTTTTTTTTTGTTTTTTTTATAAAAATAAATAAATATCATTTCAACAATAATCAATAATAAAAAGAATAAATAACTAGTATTTAAAAAAATTAAACATAAATAAGCAAATTTTATCTTACATTTATATTTTTTTATGCACTACAATCAATATAAATAATAAATAAGTATTAATTCATTTTTTTCAAAATAAAGAATGAACAACTATTCATTTTTTTTTATCTTACAATTTTCCGTAACAACATAAAAGATAAAAATTAAAATTCCACCTTATAATGTAATACCTCTAATGAAATAGATAAGCTTCTTTAAGGCATTGTATTAATAGAAACGAACAAGCTTCTTTTAGGACATTGTATTAATAGAAAATTAAATGATTTATAAAAGTAAATCATCTCTTTTCAAATAATTTTGTATAAGTTTGATATACTGTTTTTTTTTTTTCAAACAGTGAGGGCTCAATTTTTCATAAATGTCACATATTTTATATATCTCTTTTTCATCATTCAAATAATGTCAAATCATTTGACTAAATTGAGTTTGTCCATAATAGTTCAATATAATGTTTTGACGTACTACAGGTACATTGGCGTACGACAGGTACATGACTAATAATAGCATAAATTTTCTTATTTGTTATTCTCTTCACTTTCTAATTATTTCTCCACTTCTAGTGGTAATTCTTTTTGTTCATTTATTTTTCCACTTCTAGTGGAATGATGCACTTTTTCTTCATTATCACGTCCATATCTAATAGTTTGTCCATCATATTATTTTTCACTTTATGTATAACTATTATTTGTTCAACCAGAACAAGACATGTGGCTTCAATAATTTATTATAATTGAACTTCAGGTCAATTGATAAAATTGATGAAATAGCTTCAGGCCAATTTCATTAATATAATTTATATTCATACGGCTTCGAACCATTTCATTAACATAATATAATGTAAAAGATAATGTATAAACTTGAAATATTTCTTGAATCTTCTTCGGGAAGAGTACATCAAAAAAATTTCACATCATATAAATCTTATTGAAATCTTCTTCAAGAAGATATATTGAAATATTATCATATTAATTTTTGTGAGCCACATAAATCTTCTTCAAGAAGATTAAATTATTAAAAAAAATATGAACATCACATTAATTTTTGCACATTATTAAAAAAAATTTCATTATCTTTCCACTTCAGGTGGAAAGATGTGTTTTTGTAATAATCACCATGATAATAAACTCATTCTTATACGTCCACGTCCACAAGTTTTTTTTTTTTTCAAATTTATTATTATATTGAATTATTTTGTCCAACAACTCATTATAATCTCTTCAACCATAAAGAGATAATAAATCAACTTAGAATATCTTTTAACTTCTTCAAGAAGATTAAATTATTGAAAAAAAATATATATATAAACATCATGATAAATTTGCGCATCATATAATATTTCTTTATATCTTCTTCAGGAAGATCTTCTTAATATCTTTGAAATCTTCTTCAAGTTGATAAAATGGCTACAATGGCTTCGGGCCAATTTTTGTAATATCTCTTGAAATCCTCTTCAAGAAGATTCAATTATTGAAGAAAAAAAAAATATACGAACCACTATGCAATATTTGTACATCATATAAATCTTCTTCAAGAAGTTTTTTCTTTTAAATCTTCTTTGGGAAGATTAAATTAAAAAAAATGCACTTCATATAAAATTCTATGAATCATACTAAACATCTCAAAAAAAAATATAAATAAATTGATAACTTATTTTATTTAACAATTACTAGGAAGTATTATTTATATAAATGAAATTGAAATAGAAGTTATTAGAATTACCTCGAATCTTCAGCTAGTAGAGATCTCGTGCTGATAACGTGTTATGAAATAAATGTAAACAAGCATAAAGAAGAATAAGCAAAATAGAGATGAAAAGATGGCAATCTCTTTATTCATACATTTCTCATGTGTGTACAATACAATATTACAAAGCCTCTATTTATAGGCTACAAATTGTAAATGAAAAATTTCATCTAAATAAATGGAGAAATAAATTCCAATAGTAGTGGCCATCAATTCTAATTGTAGTGCATGGAGTAGTGGGGATAGTGGGGAATGAATGTTGGGAGTTATGGACATCCACATTAATATTTTATTCATAACAATATTCAGAGTTATGATGGTCATGTATTCAGAGGCAAATTTAGAATTTTAGTGAGGAGAGAGAGAAAAAATAGCAAATTGAATTTAAATCTCTTAACTAAATTAAAATTTAACTAATTTAAAAAAAATTAAATAACTTACAGTTCTAACTCTAATTACCTAATTTGTACAAATTTGAAAAATAAAAAAAAGATATTGTCTTAATTTTTTTAATACAACACTACCTAATTTGTACAAATTTGAAAAATTAAAAAAGATATTGTCTTAATTTTTTTAATAGTGTTGTATGGACTGGCGCCTGATGGACTTTTCAGATATTAAGTTCCTTACTGAGTTCACCCCTGCATGTACTGGTTCAATTACTAAGGAAAAAATATATAAAATAAAACTTTAGACTATGCAAAAATCAAAATCATTCATTTTTTTTATGTTCAATATGCTCGTGAAATGTTCTAGTTTAAATCAAATTAACGCCTCAAATCTTTGTGAAATTCTCCAATTAATTCCATTCTAATACAGAGGATCCGAATCATAGAGCAATTTGACAGTGAATTTCTCGCATTAGCAGCTACGTGTCTCAAAATATCCATTCTCAAGAAATGCTCACACGATCATTTAGCCGATTTTGATTTTTAATGTTCAGTTGAAATAATTTAATTAGCCGATTTCTTAAACATGTCATAATATTGATTCCTAAAGTCTTAATATTTCTTAAGCAAGTCATCATATTGGTTCCTAAAGACTATCTGAATCAGTTCCTTGATTAAAAACTGATCCAAATAATATTAGAATCGGTTCCTAGGTTAAGAACCGATCCAGATAGTTATCAGGAGCGGTTCTTAACTTAGGAGCCGATCCAAATAGTACTCCCTTCTCCAAATAAAGTGTTTTATGGGGAAGAAAATTGGAATTATTAAAGTGTTTTATTTGAGGGAATTTAGAATATGTTTGTGTGTTATGAAGCTAATTATGCTTTTTAATGACCAATTAGGCAATCAGGACTATTGGATTAAATCTAAATTGTTGTACTGAAATTAATTGTTGCAAATAATAATATATGTTATTTCAACATTATTTGTTAATTTCTTTGATTGCATGATGCAATGCTACGTATATTTCTCTTGTTCAGATGAGATTGAGATGATCATTTTATGGATGCATTTCGTCTCGTTAATTAGTTAATTAATTTGCTTCAAGGATCCATGACGCCAAAGAATTATATATATATATATATATATATATGAGGAGGGTTCAAAAGCACCCAAATTTTTGTACACCCAAATGCACCCTATCATTTTTTCTCCGTTTTCAAAGTCTGAATAGTCAATCCGAACTGTTAGATACGATCTATATATTAAGATGTGCTTGGAGACCAAATTTTACATTTTTTGAAATTTTTTACTATTTATTAAGCCACTTTGAAAATCGCTGATCCAATGGTCGAGAAAATGTAAAATCAGCGATTTTCAAAGTGGCTTAATAAATAGTAAAAAAATTTCAAAAAATGTAAAATTTGATCTCCAAGCACATCTTAATATATAGATTGCAACTAACATTCAGATTGATTATTCGGACTTTGAAAATAGAGAAAAAAGATTTAAAAGATATGGTGCATTTAGACCCTCCTGTGTGTGTACAAGACATTTTAATTAATATGCATTAATTCATGATCTGTGCAAGAAGTGATCAACGTTTTAAATATTAGAGAAGATATACGCAGTAGTAGCATGCAATAAAAATATAATCTTCATTTTTCTGGCTAAATTTTCAGCATCATAGAATAACACGTCAGCAAAATTTCATGATTTTTGCCAAACATTCAATGTCATGATTTAACCAAGAAACCCTTTTATAACTATCAGGATCGGTTTTTTTGGTTAACCGATCCTGATAGTTCCTATCCTGATAAGTTGTTTGAAACAACCGATCCTGATAACTTCCTAGGATTCTTATTTTCATTCCGCGCCTCTCATTTTCAACTTAGCAAAAATCAAACCCGTCTCTTAACTCCTCCGTCTCTCCCTCTTCTAGGGTTCTTATTTTCATTTCGCGCCTCTCATTTTCAACTTAACAAAAATTAAACCCGCCTCTCAACTCGTTCGTCTCTCTCTCTCGATTATGTCAAAAAAAGGTGAAGAAGACGAAAACTGACAAGGATGTGCCATCCATCTCTTCCAAGTTCATGGAATGAGATGAAGGATGATGCCCCGGCTTATGCCCTTAAATTATACTTAAGGTATATACTGTTTATTTCCTCAAATCTCTTATGTACATTTGAGTATCTTTTGTATTTTTAATTTACACTAAATTGCAGTATTATAGTTCATGGTTTCAATTTTTTTTTTCATTTGAGCAAGGCTTTTTGAGATTATTCCATTAGCGGTGAAAATGTACACTTTGAGGTATGCTAGCTAGGTTTTCCTTGTATTTCAATTTAAATAATACATGTATCGAAGATGCACAGACAAGCAATTAATGATATAAATATTTGTTTAGATTTTGAAGTTTGCACTGGTGGAGACGATAAAAGAGGGAGTGTCGTACATGTGGCTGAATTTTATTTTGCTATTGCACCAAATTTCTTCAACTATTATTGTACTTCTTTTTGTATTTCATGAATTTTATTTTGTGTTCTTAATTGGTTTTGAGCTCCAATAAATCAATGGTAAATAAAAAAAATATTTTATGCTGGCCAGCAAATATATATGGAAGCTGGCCAAATAAAAAAAAAATTTAGATCCAATATAACATCAGGATCGGTTATTTCAAATAATTGATCCTGATAATTATACTATTAGGATCGGTTGTTTATGAAACAACCGATCCTGATAGTTATCAGTATCGTCTTCATCAGGATCGGTTGTATTCCGATACTAATATGCGTATATAATCGATCCTTATTCCATATTTTCCACTAGTAATAGTATCATGTGAACATACACATATTATTCTGTAAACATACACATATTATCCTGTAAACATATATATTGTACTTGAAATTATGACAGTTGTGACAGTTGAAAGCGCGTTAAAACAAAGCTAAAATGAAAATGCTTTTATACACAGAGATTTTCGAAGGAATGTAGCCCGAGACATTATCTTTTCTCTTATAATAATACAACACCAATTAGATTGGTTAAAACTAAATATCTAGCAATGACACCGATTTAGGTTTAGGTGGGCTGCCACGCGTGAGAGAGAGAGAGGGGGCCTCGCCGTCCAATAACTGAATAACGTCTAAATCCTTCTCCATCGACAAAATTTGAATCAGATAATTAAGATTCTACTTTAAAAGCATATTGTGCGGTTTAAAACTCGGTTGCTTCAAAGTCCATATATAAATATTTTAATATTAACCATTTTATCTCTTTCTTTCTCTCTATCTCTCTATATTTGTGGAAACGTGCAATTTTAAGTAAGCAATTATTACTGCCTACTGATTAATCTAAGCAATTATTACAGCCTACTGATTAATCTAAGCAATTATTACAGCCTACTGACTAATCTGCACTACTAAAACCATCACCATATACAAACCGCCCCAAACTGAGACTACTTGAATATGCATTCCCCCTCAAAGAATTATTTGTTTAGCATATCTTATCTATATTCAAATATTTAACTGAGCCAGCACATGCATAGTTCCAAAATTATTTTTAAGATTGTTAATGCTTCTATTTTTAAGATTATGTTTCCAAAAATAGATCTTGATGGTCTTTTCACAATGCACCTGACAGAGCGAATTCACACTACAGTTATGGGCCAGCTGACTTTTCTTTTTCAAAATTGAGCCAATAATACAATACTTTTTCTCATTCAAATAATAACAAAATCATAATTAATCTCGAAATTTTAATAAAAGTATCACACTGTATCTCAGTATTTCTTATATAATAAATCGAAATTATAATCATTACATACAACCTCTGTATATAGAAAGAGGAGTTGGCTAAGATGAAAATGGTAGTTCTTAAGCTTTAGTGCTATTAATTGATTTTTACGGTTTCAAAGTTCGAATAGTTGATCTGAAGTGCTTAACGTATTCTCTATATTAAAATGTGCTTGGAGACCAAATATATATATTTTTATGGATATTTTTACTTTTTGTAAGGGTTTTTGAAAATGATTATTTGTTATAATAAAAATAAATAAATAAATTTGAAAAAAGTGATTTTTAAAAATCCATAAAAATTAGTAAAAAAAATTCAAAAAATATAAAATTTGGTTCCCAAGCACATTTTAATACGGAGAACATGTTGAGAACTTCAGCTCGACTATTTGAACTTTAAAGTCTGCAAATGCAAATTGATATATAGTATCAAAACTCAGGAACTACCATTTTAATATTAACCAAATTCTATCCAGCTTATATCATATGAATTCTACGCAGCTTAAGGATTAGAAAAATGATAACATTGTTACCTATTTATGCAAAGCTGATAACATGCTAATAAATAATTTATTAAAATGTACTCAAATTATGCATTAAGCAGGGAAGGCACACTCCAAAAAATTCTTAATTCTTCGCGAATGATCTATAACTAGATAGGTTATAATAAGGATTTCAACTCCATTATTGTTGGTCCATGAACCTTATTGCTTTAAATATGGCTGACGAAACAAACATCATCTCAACCAGCAAACAGATTCTCCCCTGAATGTCAAAAGGACAACTTGTGGAAAAAAAGGGCTGCATCTTAAATTTCATTAAAAGAATCGAATTATTAGACTAACCGAACTGAGAAAAGGTCAAAAAGTGTCACACCATTGTCAAATAAAAAAAAGAAGAAAAATAAACAGTGACAATAAGGACAATAAGTGTGTAGTTTTAAAAAGGAAAAAAAGTAAGTGGGATGAAAGATTCCACAGGGGAGATTAGAAAAGAAAAAAAAAAAAAACTTTGTTTGAAGCCTCTAGCTTCTATTTATTTTCTATTTTGTTGTCTCTTAAGTGCAAAAGAAGTGAAAATAGCACAGCTTATTGTTCGCTTTCTTCCTATCTTTTTTTATCTTATCTGTTAAGAATAATTTATATTTAATAAGTAAAAATAATAATTACTAACACTATTTATTAGAAATATTACTTATTTATTTAAATTATTGTTGTTTTTACCTAACAATAATGTATTTTTCGCTAATAAATAGACAATAATTTTAAATCTATATTTTGTTCTAGAAGTCAACATGTCTGTCCCATATATATATATATATATATATATATATCGGTATCGGCTTCTAAAAGCCTCATTCCTCAACAATGCCTTTCTTGGTTGAGACCTTTCTCCAACTTCCAACAGGTGTTTTTGAAACATTTGCCCTTCTAAACCCAAAAGGCCATGAATAACCTCTCTTTCTCAAAGGCCAAATTCAACCTGATCAATCAAGTCTCCGACAGGGGTTACTTTACGTACACAGGTTACATATATTTTGTATATATATTTTCAGTGCTCTCTTCTCCGTACCATTAGTTTTACACTTATTTTCTTCGATCGAGTATTTGTAATAATATATATGTGTTCTTCTTCTAGAGCTCTAATGGAGAACCCGAGCAGTTCTTCGAATAAGAAAGAGAAGAAAGGTTTATTTGCAAAGGCGATAGAGAGATGTAGGTCCATCGGTAGCGGCATGTCTGGCGATACGAAAAACCAACCAAAATCCAGATCAAATCCATCATCACCCAGGCAAGCATCACCCCGGATCAGCTTTTGGAATCGATCGAACTCAACCAGCTGTTCGTGTCATGGTTCCACGCAGCAAACGGAGAAGAAAAACCTCACAAAGACATTACAGAGAAGCTGGTCTCTCAGTAGTTGGTATCATGACATGAAAACCCAATCCAAATTCAATCCAACATCACCCTTGCCAAGCTTTTTACGCCGGTCAGAATCAAACAGTCGTGCCATCAGCAGCTCCCGGGTTGTGCCAGCGGGCTGTGTAACAGTTTGCGTGGGACCCAAGAAGCAACGGTTCGTTGTCAAGATGGCATGCTTGAACCATACCCTCTTTCACGCGCTTCTCCAGCAAGCCGAAAACGAATTCGGATTCGCTTCCGATGGCCCGATAATGCTGCCTTGCGACATCGAGACATTTCAACAGGTAATGCTGGAGATGGAACAATGGAGAAGTCCCGACAACTCGCCGAGATGTAACTTCTCCATATCTCCTTATAGATATGGCCTCATAAGTCCATCTACGTTCGTCGTCGCAGGGCCTATGTAACCATGTGTGTATGTATATATAAGTTGTCATTGTTTTCAAATTTTTTTTTTTTTTGTGATGTTCACATTTGACTAAACTGAATTCTGTCAAGAATTAAAGAGGGTTTTGTTCATGGGATTTTGTCTGCTTTTCATGGCCATGATACTAGCTAGTAAGTTTATATTTTGGTTGTTTTGGAAAAATTCAAAGTCATCGCTAGTTAATTTTAAAGTTTCTTGTAAAGTGTCTTTTCTCGTCTGGTCACTTGAAGGGGAGGAGAAAGAGAAAGAAGGATGACCAGGTCTGATCAAACTTAGTTTATTTGTTTCATAACAGTGAAATTTGAATGAAAGGAGAAAAAGACTTTGTATATAAATTCAACAATTTTTGTTACTCTGGATTTAAGTGTAGAAGTTATATTATTAATTTCTCTCTCCTTTTCTCTTTTTTATATATATTTCTGTCTGGAGCACGCTTATAGAGAAATTTATTAAATAGTTCATTATTTTTTTCTAAAAGTCAGTTACTTGTTTTTCTCGCTTAATATATTCAAGATTGGTCAATATTTTATTAAATGTATAACCACGTCTAATTTAGTGGTTAAGAGTTGTCCATTATATGAAAGTGCTGCAAATTTGAAACCCATACTTACCAAAAAAATTATTATTATCCTCCGTTAAATAAAAAATTACACAAATATCCATAATATTTTTTAGGGTAAATTTCTCCGTAGGTCACTAAACTTTATTATTTGTCATGAATTGGTCACTTAAATTTGATTTGTCCATTTTTAGTCACTCAACTTTGTTATTTGTTTCAATCAAGTCCCTCTATCATTTTTCATCCAAAATACTAATGGATTATGCTCATTCTGTTAGTTTTTTGGATAGAATATGCTCATTATGTTAATATTTTAGATGGAATGAATAAATCCAGTTAATATTTTGGACGGAATAAGAATATTCCGTTATGATTTTGGATAAAAAAGTATAGAGTGGCTAAAAAATGACAAATCAAACTTGAGTGATCAATTCGTGGCAAATAACAAAATTTAGTGACCTCTAGCGAAATTTACCCCTTTATTAAAATACCCCAATCGTTCAGATTTTGGACAGCTCACTTTCTAGACAACTGCCCAGAATCTGAACAGTAGACTTTGAAAGTTAACCTGGGTGGTGGTAGACTTTGAACGTGGGTGGTAAACTTTGAAAGTGGTCTATTTTATTGTTGTTTAAACTCTCAAAATAAAAATACTAAACTAAATATGATAAAACACTAAATTAAATTTCAGCGATTGTCTTTTTTATAGCATTCTCTAAACATGAATATCAAAAACACTAAACTAAATTTCAAAATTAAAACAATTACATAAATAACATTTTAACTAAAAAAAATAATAAATAATAAAAATTTTACATATGAGATTTTATACATTTATATGAACAATGCCTAAGAAAAAAAATATGATAAAGAACAAAAAAGTAGAAAAATTAGAAACGCAAACTCAATCGGAAACTTTTTTTTTCAAAATAGAAAGGTGGAAGTATAACTTACTAACTTCAATTTTGATTGTCCATAAAGGACCCTTCATCTGAATTTCGAATCCATGACTGAAGGCTAGTTCTTCAATCAAAATATTGAACTAAATTAAAGTTTTGAGGTTCTTCCATTTGTTTATTGAGGTTAAAAAATGCAGTTATTCCTTTTGGCCATGTTTGGTTGTGGAGTAAGAAATGGAGTAAATCTCTTACTCCACGCTTAAGGAGCCAAATGAGGAGTAACTTAAGTAGTTTAAGATGGAGTAAGATTTGAGCTAAACCAGAGTAACTTACACTACTTAAAGAGGTGATTTAGCTTACTCCACCAAACACGGTTAATTTACTCCGGTTTAACTTTACTCCACAACCAAACATGATCTTTAGGTATAATTTTTGTAGATCTCCTTATGAGATTTTGAAAAATGGTTGAACGCAGAAATTGGACACTCGAGCATCGAGATACGCCCATTTGAAGTTTCTTCATCGAGGGTCGCCTTATCGGTGTCGCCTCTTTTTCCTGATCTCTCGCTCTAGCCTCGCTTGTTTAAAATAAATTTTTTTAAAGAAATACATGTACAGAGAAGAGATGCTTTAGAAATGAAAGAAATTACTTAAAAAATATAGATAGAGACGCATTATAACAGGAAGGCACATACCAATGACATGGAAATGTTTGTATTTATTTCATCACACATAGATCATACAGTAAAACTGTATATAATTATTAGAGCATTCATATGCGCCCATTAGAAAGAAGAATGCTCCTCAATTTTTTACTTGAACTAATACAATTTTTCTATTTTGTCATGTCATTTAGTTAGAGTTATATACTATGAGATTGATATTTAATCATTAAAAAGTTAAATATTGAATAAATTTACTTCTCAATTAATCCTACATTTATATGACTATATGTCATATACTATGAGATTGATATTTAATCATTAAAAAATTAATTAATGAATAAATTTACTTCTCAATTAATCCTACATTTATATGACTATATGTCATCTTCATGTGCTATTTGTTTGAGAATTTCTTAAAAAAAAAAAAAAAAACCGTCTAGAACCTGGGCAGTTCACTTCCGAAGGAGCCCATATTCTTAGCGGGTTGGAGCATTTTTGTTTAAATTGAGGATATTTGTGTATTTTATTTATTTATTTAATGGAGGATATGATAAAAATTTCGGCAATACATGCACTATAAGTAAATTAATTGACTCTAACCCTCGTTTATACTAAAATAATATTTGATTAAGCCATGCTAGGAGAAATGTTGTCTTTTTTTGCTCCTCGTTTTTTGATTGACGGATTGGGTGTCAACATTGATCCGATTCAAATGGATCAACCCGACCCGATCCGACAAACCGACTTGATCACTTGATGGAAGAATAGATCGGCTACGACTCTGAATATTTTAACCCGTCGCGAATTGGGTTGGGACTTGGGATCAGATCGGGTTTATTTCAACCCATTTTTAATTGTGCTCTATGGAGTGCGGGTTGAAATTTAGCACAAATTAATATTTATTACACACTAATTATTATTAATCGTATATATATCGATTAACATTAAACTGTATAAGAATTGAATAATTAATTAATCAAGTTACATGAGTCGGGTTAGGTTAATTCATGACCGTTCGGGTCAGATTCAATTCGACTTATTGATTAACATTAATAAGATCAAACGAACCCATCTCATTAAAATAACAATATAATATCGATCCGACTTGAATCCGACTAGATACCAATCTGATTCGACCATTGACGCTTCTACGCGGAACCATGGTTTAATAGTCCTTTTGTTGAATGTTCTTACTTGTATGCAATTACTCTTCAAAATATTTTGCGAAGAATCAAAGAGATAACGATGACCAATAAAACAAGCACCACGGCGGATGCGAGTGGAGCTAGATTGCTAGAGGAGCAAATCACAACCGAAACTCGAAAAGTCATCGAGGCGGGACGTGAGGAAGAATCAAATTGGGTATCTTAGCGGGCCAGTAGAAGTTTTCGACCATTAAAAATTCTTTTATACCAAAGGTTAACAAGCCAGGGCAATTTAGGCCTCTTACACAACCCGCGTACAAGGACAAGGAATGGTCTGGAATGGTCTTTCTTGAATGAAAGCTGCGGCGGAGAGAATCGAGGAATGGTCAATCTCATAGCTTCTTCTCTTAATACGCCTATTGTTGACCGGAAGGGTAAGACCTGAAAAATCTTTGACTCAATTTTGTACATACAACTACTAATGGAAGAGGAAGTAATTCTCTGTTTTTTTTTTTTGAGAACATGTGATTGGCTTATTAAAAGGGTGAGGCTACACAACCATTTATGTTCAAATCAATGTTTTAAAATACAGTTTTATCCGTACATGCAGAAATTCATTGTATACTGTATATGCAGACTAAATATTTTCAAAAATTGAACGATATTTATACAAAATAAGAATATATAATCAAACAAACAAACATAATACATAATTATTTTATTTAAATATATATATATATATATATAGAGAGAGAGAGAGAGAGGTTAGACTTGAGTGAGTCATGGCTCACCAAGCGTTTGTATTCCACGCCGTATTTTCATTTTGAAAGTCTAAACGACTGATCTGAACTGTTAGATGTGATCTTCATATTGAAATGTACTTGGAGACCAAATTTTATATTTTTCGAAAAAAATTTACTATTTATTAATCATTTTTTAAAATTGTTATTTTGCTGTGAACAGTAAAAACAGTAAAATTTTCTAGACCATCAAATCAGCAATTTTCAAAAATGCTTAATAAATAGTAAACAGATTCCAAAAAAAATGTAAAATTTGGTCTTCAAATACATTTCAATATGGAGAACAAGATGAACGGTTCGATCGGTTGTTTGAATTTTCAAAATGGCTAAAATGAGCCATGGCTCACCAACGCGCTATGAGCCATGACTCATTTTAGTCCGACTCTCTCTCTCTCTATATATATATATGTATGTATGTATGTATGTATGTGGGGTTACAAATTCACTGTGCGACCCCAAAGTCAATTTGTGGCATGGGTAAAGCTAGAATTCCCCCAAAATGGAGGTGTTTCGATTTTTTTTTTTTTTTTGTTATGGTATATAAAAAAATTTCGGGAGAATATGTCTAAGGAATTTATCATATTATTTTTTTAGAAATTGTCGTAGTCTCTATGAAGGTTTTAAAAAAGAATAATTATTATCATCCCCACACCTCTATCCCCCCCCCCCCCCCCCCTTTTACGGGCACTTCTATTAAAGAAAAATTGTACTATGGTCCCCACTAATTATATGGTTCCCCTTTTCCAGTTGCCACACCCGTCCTGCGTTAACATTTATAAGTATAAATACTAAAATATAAGAAATTAATACTTGCATGTGTAACTAGATATGACCACCCATTTTCCATTCCTCAATGATCTCCGTGCCAACCTTCATCAAATGAAATAGTAGGGACCCCACATCCCCGCATCAACCTTCTCAAGCGTCCATGTGTTAACATTTCTCAAACAAAAATAGTTGTCCACATAGGTATAAATACTCCAGTGCATAGATATAAATACTTTCATATGTCAACCAGTGTTATATGTAAAAAGTACTTACAAGTGTATGTATAAATACTTACACAACGAGATATAAATACTTGGGTGACGACGAGTCCAAAAGTATGTCATCATGGATCTAATTTAAAAGAGAAAATTGCGTAGAAGACATCCATGATTTTAGATTCGCAAAATTACTCATAAATTGTCAGAAATGTTGATGAGATTGAATGAAGAAAAAAAAATCACCTCTAAAAAAATATATGGTCCCCTCATATAATTTGAGATTTGGTTGGATAGACAATTATTTATGTAAAAATTATTCACCTTATAGATATAAGTATTTCCATTCTTAGATATAAATACTTTTGTACATGGAGATTAATACTTTAAAAAAAAATCAGTGCTGGAGTTTTTGTGATCCCCAAGACAGCTATAGAAATTAAGTGCGGTGATAAATAGAGAGATAGAGGTGGATAATTATCGGGATTCTTTAAAAAATCCTTGAAAATTGAATGAGAATAATACCCTAAAATCTCTTCTTCTTCTTTTTTGAAAGTCACTACTAATAAAGTAATAATAGACAATTTTCAATTTGAAATAAAATTCAATAATTCATAATAAAATTATACATAAAAAATCATGAATTTAGATATAAAGAAAACCTAAAAATTCAAAAGAGTTAATTTATATTATTTTTTGTAGTTCTGAAGACAATTTTGGATCTGCAGAATGAGATACTCCTAACAAAAATTCTAATCAATTCTTAAATGTTTGCATGTAGTTTTATGCGTCCGCACTGACGATACCACATGTGTATTATACGGTTGCATAATCATATATTTGACATAACCAAATCTATATATATGTTGCATACACATATACAATTCATGCATCCACATTTAAAAACACTTGTTCGACAAACACAATACAATATCCTACCATATAGAATGAAATTTGCAGCATCTGTTTTAACCTGGCATGAATCTCAATGCGGACCACCACCACCAACCCCCCCCCCCCCCCCCCCCCCCCCCCACACACACACACACACACAATCTAATAGTTACCGAAAATTATTTCGTTTGACTGATTTTATCTCCTACGGAAGGTTGTACTCATCTTACCATATATAAATACATATTGTTATGTACTACGGATACATAATTTCATATTTAAAGTTTAAACAGCAGATTAAAAGTTAAATATTTATATTATTACAAAAAAAATTGTAATATATTATATTTTTAAATAGATAAAAATATGACTACCTGTATAAAACAAATACTACAATAAATGTATTTGTACAGCTCATATAAAACAGCAAAAAGTAATGTATATTTCCCATGGTCTGTAAAAAATAATCAATTTCTCCTCATTATTTTAATCTCAATTTAAAAAGTCAAACATTTATTAAATTAAACACGTGTTTGCATTTTTGACGAAAAATCCGGAGAAGAATCGTATTTTAATATGTATGAACAGATCGGAACCGGGCCCTCAAAAGTGTGTACTTCATCAACATACTTGTACCTATCGACTTGTAATAAAAAATAAAATTTCAATAAAAAAAAAAAATAACTAGCATGCCTGTAAATGTAATATACATAAAGTAGATGAATTATCTGTCTATATTTGTTACGGCATTCTGGTATACTGCCTTGAAATTTATTATATAACAAGTAATTGAAAATTAGCACAGACCAAAATATAGGAAGTTAATCATGCAGATTTTAGATATACGGACGGCCAGATTTAAATCATTTTTTTTTCTTACGGTGAAGAAAACTCTAAACTAGATTAGTCCTACCTGAAGAACTTGATATGATATTTAACAGTACGAAATAAAGATGTAGGAACTTAAAAATTTCTCAACATCATGTATCATTGATCGAATTACAAACATAATAATTTTCAGTTTTTCATATTTTTAGTTATGTTATATTTCAAAAATTAGATTGTTATTTTCACGATATTACAAGTTAATATGTAGTTTAAAAAGTTGATTTTCATTTTTTCAGAAATCCAAAATCAATTTTTTTCTTCACAAAATTGTAATTTTCAATTTTCAAATTTCTATTTCTGCAAAACTAAATTTTAAAATTCATATTTTTCTACAAAACTTGTGCAATTACAAACTATTCATAATTTGAGAGATGCAAAATTAATATTGTGTGCTTGATGTTTTCGAAGTTTCATCCATTTGACACTGTATTTTGATTAAATATGTCACTTCGTAAATAATATTATAAACTTGAAGCAATAAAATTTAACTATGAAGTGTTGAAATCATAGAAATTTTATTATGATATTTGAAAACTAAAATTGTGTGAATATAAAAGAATGTGCGAGGGGGAAGAAAAAAGAGAAAAGAAAAGGACAAATATTAAGCTCGTGAAATCCACAAAGACATTTTATTGAAGAAATTAGAGATACAATTATTTTGTTCATAACTTTTACAAAAAATAAAAAAATTAATATATTTTCTCTCCAAATTACTTGCTCATACATAAATATACAAACTAGGTCTGTTCGAAATAATATATCAGGTCAATTAAATAAAACATATTTTAGGATATAAAAGAAACTTATCTTAAACGGTACATCTGGACCCAGCCATCTATAAATCGTATATATTAGAAGAAGAAAATGAGTAAGTGAATAATGATCCTTAGCTCCGGACGTATTTCCAAATTTCTAAAAGGAACTGAAGCGATTTTAATAATCATTGAGAGTTTGCACGTGAGTGTATTTAAAATCGGGTGGAACCTATCTAAAATTTATGATATTTTTTTGAAATTCCTACTAATTAATAATGAACGGATTAATTTAATGAAGTACAAATCGGGTGGAAACCTATTTAAAATTTATGAGATTCTTTCGACGTTCGTACTAATTAATAAAGAACGGATTAATTTTAATGAAGTAATAGTAGGGTGGAAACCTATCTAAAATTATGAGATATTTTCGACATTTGTACTAATTAATAATGAGCTGATTAATTTTAATGAAGTACAAATCGGGTGCAAACCTATCCAAAATTTATGAGATTTCTTTTACATTCATACTAATTAATAATGAACGAATTAATTTTAATGAAGTAATTTATACAAATGTCAAAAAATCTCATAAATTTTAGATAGGTTCTACCTAGGGGTGAAAAAATAGCAGATACAGAACAGATAGTGGTAAAATCATATTTATACTTTTTTTCGAATACATATACGGATTGTATATCAACCGGATATAGATACAGATACGGATTGGGTCAGATATTTATTAAAATAATATAAAAATACTAGAAAATTACTTAAGTCCATAATATTTATTTAATTATAATAGTGAATAACAATATTTTTTTTATAATACATATTAAAATATTTAACATATATTTACGGATAATTAAAACATAAAACCATATCAGTATTCATATCCACACGAATATTTTGTTATCGAATATTCACATTAAATTTTTCGAATACGGATTAATATTATTCATATTGTTTTCACCTCTAACTTCACAATCAATTAAAATAAAGAATAGATCATAACAAAGAACAAGAACACATGAAACAAAACCAACTAAATCATAACAAAAGTTTCAAGTACAGCCCTAATCAACCCTAGAAAAGCCTTTAGCCAGTCATGACTAAAGCACAAATGAAATCAAAAGAGTAAAAGAGTTTCAAAAGAAAGAAAATAATAAAACCAGTTTATCGATTATGTACTCTTCTCCCTTCTTCTCTCTTCCTTGCTCTTCCTTGCTTTTCCTTCTTCAAAACCAAAAATTCTCTCTAAAAACTCATCCTTAATCTATTCTACAGGTCTCCTTTTTATACCCCCTAGCGAAACCTAGAAATAAATCCCTAAAAATAGCAAATTCGGGCTCTGAACTGCCTTATTGCGGGCCGCAATAACATCTATGGAGGCAGTTAAGAATTTGTCGCGCAGAAAACTGTAAACTCATTTCGAGCCGCAATGAAAGTGCAGGAAACTGTAAAAGTTATTTCGAGCAGCAATGGATTTAGTTGCGGGCCGCAATGAAAGTGCAGGAAATGAAGAGGGCTCTGTCTGTTTTGTTGCGGGCCGCAATGAAAGTGAAAGCTGCTCCAAACTTCGTGCTGGCTTGCTACAAATCACCGTTTTGCTCCCTTAAGCTCAAAACACTTGATTACCTGCAAAATAAACATAACTAGGGCAGTAACTTGAACTTTTGGACATTTCTAACCTAATCAAACCTAATTTCAACAAAATTTGGCTTAATTTACATAACAAACCCTAGGTTTCAATAGATACAATTTCGGCTTATCAAAATGCGGTGGTTGATTCTAAATTTTTTATTAATAAAATAAAATAAATAAAATATCAAAAAAGGGATGGCTTTTGGGTTTTATCGATATATAGGTAGATCAGGACGAATTTTCCCATCCAACGGACGGGACCAATTATCCCGTCCAGCTTTCTTTAATCTACCCGACCAAATTAGTTGCTAATTTCGCTTAGCAGAAAAAAAAATCTTGGATGGGATAGATTATCCCGTCCGATATTGTAGCATTTAAAAAAAAAATCATTATCTAAGATGAAACTAAAAACCAATAACCAAAAAAAAAAAAATCTATAGTACCGGACGGGATAATCTATCCCATCCAAGAAAAAAAAATTTCTGCTAAGCGAAATTAGTAGAGCACTAATCTAGACGGGGTGGTTTATCCCATCCAGAATACTGTAGCTGGACGGGATAAACCATCCCGATCTACCTATATATCGATAAAATCCAAAAATCATCCCCTTGTTTAATATTTTATTTATTTATTTTCTATTAATAAAAAAAAATCAGTGTTTGATTAGCACACATCTCTTTTTGACAGAAATAACAAATAAGTGACATTACACAGGACATGACATCACGTTGAGCGGACTTAGTGCAAATGGCGAACCCACGAAGGGCCAAGTGTCTACTCCTGAATTAAAAAAAAAAATTTAGACCCAATGGTATTTTATACTTGTCTACTCCTGAATAAAAATAATGTCTACCCCTAGATTTAATTTACGGTCCAGTAGAAAAAAATTGTGAGCAAAAAAAGTCAACCCAGACTGATTCACGTAAAAGAAATAAAAATAATAGATGCAATCCGATTCGCTACTTTATTTAAAAGAATTGTTGATTTGTTAGGAGAAAAAAAGGTCCGGTACTAAGGATATTAAAACGCACCGTGTCGTGACTAGTCACGCTATAAGTTGGATCACGTGTCTTGTCGTGTCGTGATCAAATTTAGAATGATGGTCATGGCACGTAAATAGTCACAACATGTCAATCATGCTGTGGCCATGGCACACCGTGACTACATGTAACGTGTCCAAACGTGACCGGTCACGTTTAACTATTTTTTGCATAATTTAAGTTAGTTTATTTAAGATTCACCATTCTATCAAAGATCTAATGGTCTTAATTACACGTGATTATCTATTGTACCGTGACCAAATCTTTTGCATGATGTGCCTTGTCTTGTTAATTTTTTTAAAAATGGTAACATCATGTAAATGATCATGACACGTAACCAACACATGTACCGTAATGAAAGCGTATCGTGCAGTGACGTATCCGGTCGTACCGTAACTTTTTAGATCCCTATTCATTACTCTATTTCAATTCGTCAAAAGTTAAAAAAAAAATTTCGTACTCTTATCAATATTTTGTGTCTACTCTTAACTAAAATTCTGTATTCCACCTGAGTACAATAATGCACACACCTGAAAGGGGTAACAATGCTGACCGTTTGATGACCTGCTCCGTGACCATGCTTGATCTGGTTATTGCCACTAGGCCCGGTTTCAAAACATGTCAACATGTTGGAAATAAATCTGTTGTTATTCTGATCTCATCCATTAATCTTCGTTGAGATTCACACATGCAAAACTTATTTTGTTGAAATTTGCGTATTAAAAAAATTTGAATACCAAGTTCCTGTTATTTCCAAAGAATAACAGCAGATTTATTTCCCAACATGTTTTGCCTATCCCGCTGTTTCCTTTCCAAAGAAGTGGGGGCGGTTCGATTAACATCAAATTTCATGCACACATGATATGAACACGAATTTTTAAGTTATTCGTGACTTGATGCAAACCGTAACATGCACTATTTATGGACTGATTATTCATTGCAACCATGGAACCGCTTAAGCTCTTGTTTTCTTAATTTTTTTTCTGAAGCAACTTCCATACGTACTTATGTGTTGCGAGTTCAAGCTTAACTAATAACAGTTCATTACACAAGATAATCATTTAGAAAGGAAGAAAAAATTGTAAAATTCTCTGACGACAAACTAAATAGTGTCAGAATATAATGAGATGTCATCATGTTAATTCTATAGAAATTCAAACTCGTAAAGCTACCCTAAAATAAAACATATAGATTTCACACCAAACGATCAGACCAGGTGCAACAAGGCAGCTGTGATTTGGGGATGACCGTTAGCATCGCTAATTTGATGGGAGAAGAGGAGAGTAAGGGCAGTGCGGTCAGAGCTCTCGGACAAGAAGAGATAATGAAGGAAAAGACTAATAGAGGGGTCCCAGTTATAAGAAGGCCAATTAGAGAGGAACTGGAGACGATATAGGAGATGAAGGATAAAAGATCGTTTCCGACAGATTTCAGATTCAGTTTTCAAGTTAGTTACGCTAACTCACCTCTCCAGCTGACATGGCAACCGTAGATTACTTTCCGCTATTTTGTAATCGTTTTTCTTACTTCTTTTTACAAATTGCATTGCCTATATAAGGCAAATGTACGTGTGGAACTGTATCGGAAATTTTTCTAGTGAAATAGGTGAATTGCTTTGAGCTTTTCATGCAATTGGTGGTTGTTGCTCCATCGCTTTATCTCAAACTGTTCTTTTACATTGCAAAGTTTGAATCTTTCTTATCTGAATCCCTTCAACGAGATCTAAGCTCGTTGCAATTGGTATCAGAGCCAGATTTGCAAGATTTGAGTTCAAATCTTTCTTACCTGGGAGCACTACTGCGAGATGCCACCAAAATGAGTTCCTGAGCAACTGGAGGATGGTGCGCTCAATCTTTGGTGATCAACGAGAGGCTCAACCAGGTGATCAGAGAATCATAGACGTCCTCTCAGTCGCGGGATGAGCATGTTATAGCTCTGGAGCATCGATTCCAGGGAGCTAAGAATGGCATCAATGAGCTCAAAAATCAGTCTGACATGTTGAGAAATTTTGTTAATGGTCTTCAAACATTACTACGGGATATCGCTACCTGAATACCAGAGAAACATAATGACACTGCTCAGAGTAGTCATACCACGCACAGATCAGATCGTACCCTGGGAGGAAGTGGAGGTAATTGGCATCCTGAGGGGGCTGATATGGGAATCCATTATCAAGAAGGGGGGCATGCCGATCAAAGAGTCTATATGCCAAGGGTAGAAATTCCCACTTTTGATGGCAACAAAGCGGCTACCTAGTTAGATCGATGTAAGCTCTATTTTGAAGTTAATCAAACACCTGAACACTATAAAACAAGATTGGCCTCTCTTAGTTTCACTGGTGATGCCAAGGAGTGGTATGAATGTTACAAAGAGGAGAACCCAAATCCACCTTGGCTAGAATTAGTAGATGTTGTGTTTGAGAGATTTAAATTGCGTAATAATGTGAATCCAGTTATACAGTTCAAGAGGGTCAAACAAGAGGGAAGTGTAGATGAGTATGTCAGAGAGTTTCAAAGGGCTAAAGCCAGGCTGTTAGCTGAAATCGGGATCAAACAGGAGTATTTTTTGTGTGGAGTTTTGTGTGTGGATTGAAGAAATTCAAAACATTATTCATCTGTTTAAACCTCAAAATCTCAATGAAGCTTTCAATCTAGCACTAGAAATTGAAATTGCCCTTGGACCTGGTGACAAGAGACCATCTTTCCTCAGAACCCAACCTACCCTGAACCCTAAACCACACACTCTCATGCCTTATAAAAGCCTATGCCAAGACCACTTAAAGGAGGGTATAAAAGGGGTGTTGACTTACCATACAACCCTAAACCAAACTTTAATCCTAAACCTCCCAATTCATCCCCTACTATTGATCAAAAAAGGGCACTAGGGTTGTGCTTTAGATGCAATGAGAAGTGAGGACCTGGTCATAAATGCAGCAAGGGCTTACATACCATGGAGGATGAAGAAGAGGTTAACCTAGAAGCACAATACCAGCTGGAGATGAGTGAGTTGATACATGAGGAGGAAAGGACTAGAGGGACAGAAGAGGAGGAGGTAATTATAGGTACTTTGAGTGGTACCAGCAAAGCTGGTAGAAGAAGAACCCTTCAATACAAAGAAGAAATTGGTGGAAATCCTATTTGCTTGTTGATGGATATAGGCACCTCACATTCTTTTATCAGTCCCTTCATTGTACAAAATCTGAAACTACCTACCTTCCCAACAAAAATCATGAAAGTGAGAAGTGCAGGAGGGGAGGAACTCACCTCTAAAACCAACTGCAAGGGGGTAAATTTTAGGGTGCAAAACCATGACTTTGAAGCTAATTTATGGGTGATGGAAGTGATGGGATATGATATAATACTCGGTGTGACTAGATTGCTGAGCAAGACAAAGTAGAATTGATTATGAAGCAAGGATTGGTAACCGTAGAAAACAAGGGCAAAAAGGTCTATCTAGTAATACATAAAGATGAGCCTGAGGTTCAAGTGTTGGATGGGGTGCTAAATGTGATGCAGAAGATAAAAGAGAGAGGTCAGGTGTACTATGCACACATTTCCAAAATTGAAGAAGAAGATAAGAGGAAATTGCCAGAACTACACCCTACCTTGGCTGCCATATTGGATCAATTTGGTGATGTTTTTTCTGAACCCAACTCTCTTCCTCCACATAGGTCAATTGACCATCATATCACACTCAAGCATGGCTCTCAACCTATAAACATCGGACCCTATAGGTTTTCCTATTTCAAAAAAAAACTGAAATTGTGAAGATCATCAAAGAATTATTACAGCAATCCTTCATACAACCTAGTACCAGCCCATACTCAGCACCAGTATTGCTTGTCAAGAAAAAAGACTCCACTTGGAGGATGTGCATTGATTATAGGAGATTGAATGATGAGACCATTAAAAACAAGTTCCCAATTCCCCTCATAGATGATATGTTGGATAAGTTAGATGGGGCACACTTCTTCTCTAAACTTGACCTAAGGGTAGGATACCACCAAATCCGAATGGTTGAAGAGGATATTCCAAAGACAGCATTCCAAACCCATGAAGGCCTATACGAATTCAAAGTCATGCCTTTTGGCTTGACTAATGTCCCAGCCACCTTCCAAGCTCTTATGAATCATATTTTTAAACCTTTTTAAGGAAGTTTGTGTTGGTTTTTTTTTTATGATATACTTGTGTATAGTAAGGATTTAGAGTCTCACACTTCTCATGTCCAAGCTGTGTTAAAAACATTGCAAGAGAACCAGTTTTTTGTAAAAAAATCCAAATGTAAGTTTGGAGTTCATACCATAGAGTACTTAGGCCACATAATTTCAAGGGAAGGGGTAGCTACTGACCCAAAGAAGATTAGGGCAATGGTTGAATGGCCAGTTCCAAAAACAGTAAGGGGTTTGAGAGGGTTTCTTGGTCTAACAGGATATTATAGGAAATTTATCAGGGGTTATGGTATTATTGCCAAAACTTTGACTGACCTGTTGAAGAAGAATTATTTCAGATGGAGCAGTGCAGCATAGCAGGCTTTTGACCAATTGAAGGAGGCTATGGTCACTTCCCCAGTTCTCAAACTTCCTGACTTCCAACAACCCTTCACAGTAGAGACTGATGCAAGTAGGGATGGTATTGGAGCAATAATCATGCAAGGAAGGAGGCCAGTGGCATTTTTGAGTAAAAAGTTGGGTACAAATAATCAATCCCTTTCAACTTATGAGAAAGAGTTGTTGGCCTTGTTTACTGCAGTGACGAAATGGAGGCACTACCTCTTAGGAGGGGAATTTGTGATTAAAACATATCAGATCAGTTTAAAGTATTTGTTGGAGCAAAGAATCAACACACCCATGCAACATAATGGGTTGAGCAAGTTACTTGGGTTGAATTATAAAATTGAGTACAAAAGGAGAGTTGAGAATAAAGTAGCTGATGCTTTATCTAGGCAAGAGTGGCAGGAAGAAAAAGAGGAAAAGGAGGAAGGGGTAAAAAAAGGGCAAAGTGGCAATACTAGTGCTGCAAGTGAGAAAAGAAAAATAGGTGCTGATCTGGTAGGAAGGAAATTGCAGGAGAGAGAAGCTGAAATCCAAGTAGTAAGTGAATTGATACCTAGGTGGGTGCAAGAAGTGAGGGGCAGCTATAAAGATGATGCATGGATTGTTGAACTGAAGAGGAAGGGTAAAGACAGTAGTGTGCAGTTAACACCCCATCACTTGACTGAATATCAAGATGTCATCAAGTATAAGGGAAGGATTTGTATTGGAAATCATGGGGACTGGAGACAGAAAATCATGCATGAATTACATGATACCTGTTTAGGTGGTCACTCAGGAATTACTGCCACATACCAGAGAGTCAAAAAACAATTTTATTGGCCTAAATTGAAGGAAGAAGTGTACAACCATATTCAAGCATGTACCAATTGCCATCTTAACAAAGGTGAACATGTTCCTTCCCCGGGGTTGCTACAACCCTTGCCAGCACCTGAGGAGGCCCGGTACAGTATCGGGATGGACTTCATCACTGGTTTACCAAAATCTAAAGGATTTGATGTGATTTTCGTGGTAGTTGATCATTTGACCAAATATGCTCATTTCATGGGATTAACCAACCCTTTTACTGCCTCCGCCGTAGCACAAACTTTCACGGATTATGTGTATAAGTTACATGGACTACCCTGCCAAATTGTATCAGACCGAGACCCAATATTCACTGGCCGATTTTGGCAGGAACTAATGAAGAAGTTAGAAGTAAAACTAAATATAGGAACAGCCTATCATCCACAGTCCGATGGCCAAACGAAAAAGGTGAATTAATGCCTGGAAAAATATTTAAAAGGAATAGTGTTCGACAAACAGAATAAATGGGCATGTTACTTACCATTGGCAGAATGGTGGTACAACACCAATTGGCATATCGCAATCAAACAGTCACCTTTTGAGGTGTTCTACGGCTACCCACCACCGCAATTGGAATAGGGAGTGTTCCGAGAACCCCAGTGGGAGCAATTAATGACTTCTTGAGAGACAGGCAAGTTGCTATGACTCAATTGGAGGCGAATTTGCAAAAAGCACAGGAACAGATGAGAAAGACGGAAGATAAGCATATGAACGAGAGAAAATTCAGTAAAGGGGATTGGGTATACCTGAAATTATAGCCGTACCGTCAGATATCAGTGGGGGGAGTACGCAACCAGAAACTCAATTCCAAGTATTATGGGCTATTTGAAATTCTCAAGCGCATTGGTACCGTTGCGTATCAGCTCAACCTCCCTCCAAGATCTCAAATCCACCATGTCTTTCATGTCTCCCAGCTTAAGGCCAAGCTGGGCGGAGCACAAGTACCTTCGTCAATGCTTCCAGTAACAAGTCCAGGAGCAAAGGCGAACCCAATTCCCCACCTAGTACTTGACCGTCGAATGGTGAAAAGGCGGAATGCAGTAGTGTCCCAGCTGCTAGTTCAATGGAAAGAGCAATTGGCTGAAAACGCCACTTGGGAAGACTATGAAGAAATGGTTAGACGATTTCCTGAGTTTATTCGTGAGGACACGAATTTCTTTAAGGGGGGAGAAGTGCAACAAGGCAGCTGTGATTTGGGGATGACTGTTAGCATCGCTAATTTGATGGGAGAAGAGGAGAGTAAGGGCAGTGCGGTCAAAGCTCTCGTGCAAGAAGAGATAATGAAGGGAAAGACTGATAGAGGGGTCCCAGTTGTAAGAAGGCCAATTAGAGAGGAACTGGAGACGATATAGGAGATAAAGGATAAAAGGTCGTTTCCGACAGATTTCAGATTCAGTTTTCAAGTTAGTTACGCCAACTCAGCTCTCCAACTGACATGGCAACCGTAGATTACTTTCCGCTATTTTGTAATCGTTTTTCTTACTTCTTTTTACAAATTGCATCGCCTATATAAGGCAAATGTACGTGTGAAACTGTATCGGAAATTTTTCTAGTGAAATAGGCAAATTGCTTTGAGCTTTTCATGCGATTGGTGGCTGTTGCTCCATCGCTTTATCTCAAATTGTTCTATTACATTGCAAAGTTTGAATCTTTCTTATCTGAATCCCTTCAACGAGATCTAAGCTCGTTGCACCAGGAATCGTCCGAACAGTACGTGCTGAATGTACTAATGGAGAAGGGACTAACACTTCAGAGTTCCACGAATTATCCAGAGTATGCAGTAATTCGTCCTAGTAATTGGACAACATTTGAACCAATGAATTACAAGCACTTGGTTATGAATGAATCTCTAATATATAATGCTTGATATTGACCGAGTTACTGTACAGTTAACCTTACAACTAGAAAACTTTCAAGGACTTGAATTCAGCTTGTATAATAAATAATGCTTTTAGACTGCATATGTACAAAATCTCACAACCAACTCAATTCAAATCAAAAGTTCTCCAAAATCCTTGAAGCGCAATCCTCAAGCAGCCTAAACTTCTGCATTTGAGCAATATGCAAAAAGATCCTCATCTTTTGTAAATATTCTGACGGCCCCTCTCTGCACTTAAAAGAGCCACCACAGGAACACTGATCAGCCAGATGTGCAGCCTTGACATGCCGACATCTTCTACATAGCAAATCCTGTAAGTGGTACAACCTCTCCCTCTGACGTACTATCTGTAGAAGGGAGTTCTCCATTTTCTCCCTGTTGTATGGTTGGCCACACTCCGGCACGCCACAACACCACTCCTGGTTGAGTAGCATTGAGTCTCGGCATAAGTCCAGATCCCGACAGTCGTTGCAATAACTGAATAAAAATAACAAGGTTTCTGGTTGAGAACTCGTGATAATACAATTAAGTGCCCTTTCTTTTTATCTTGAAAACTTTAGATCTGCATGCATGTAAACACGACACTGAAATATTTCCGTACTACCCCTCCAAGCCTGAATGGTACGTGACCATGCTCATGCTATTCAAAGGCATATGAGATATTTTTAGTTCCTACAATAGGGCAATATGTGTTTTTCTCATTTCTCAAGAGTTGGCATGGTTTGGCAGGAAATGTAATAGTGATTTCTTCCCCAGAGGATCAGATTGGTGGGGTTACACAGTTCACTGGCAAGTCTGATACTTAACAGTTTGTATGGCACAGATAAGGTAGTTAGTTACCTGCAGATAACATTTGGAATGCAAAAGGAAGGGCAAACATCCTCGAACTGCACTTTTTGGTCGAAATCTTTAACACCGACCAGCCTCAACAAGTTTTTTCTTGTTGTCTGCAAAAATTATAACAGCAAAAGACAAATTACATCATGCTGTTACTTGAAATATGTCACAAATGCAAAAACTGAAAATTGATTCAAAGGCTAGCAGTTCACAAGGCCCAATTAGACCAGCCGTGGATCAGAGCATCATCAGAGACAGAAACCCAAATGTGCTAATGTAATACCAATTTAAACTAAATAAATTGAGAACATCTCTCAGCTTTAGCACTTAGCATGTATTCCAGCCATTTCAGACTCAATTAACCATCAATCATGTAATTCACCTCAGCTTTCATCCATTTAATTTAATTTAGCCTCAAATTACCCTCAATTGTGCAAAATGCAACACAAGCATTATTATAAAATCAAACAAGAAGATATGACTGCAGGGCATGCAGATTTAAGAAAAAGGTTTATTATTGTATGGTGAATATAAATCCAGACATGCCACTCGGAACTCCTTGGAGAAAAATAAATGTTATTCCTGAACTTACAAGAATATCATATTGTACATTCTGGTCAAGACAAAGGACAGCAAAAACATGTTTTATGAACTCCAATGTGGGATCTCTTTCTTTATCGAGGACCAATTTGCGGTTCATTATCTCATCGACTATTTTGTGAAGCTTCACCGAGAAATGGCTGCGTATCTGCATGCACAAACAAAACAACAGAAGGTTGAGGCTAAAATTTCAAGCATGTTCTGTACTTGTACAGACCAAACTATAACAGTAGCAGCCTTATTTGGGATTGCATATACCCAATCCCTCCACCACTGCACACACACACACACCCCACCCAAAAATAAAAACAAAAAAAAACAAGGAAACCAAAGTACCTCATGTATAAATTATTGTAAGCACTGTGTAATGCATAAAGGAAGCTTATTGTTTTCTCTTTCTTTGAGCCTCGCATAAAGGAAGCTTATATTTTCCTCCCTTTCTTTGAGTAAAAGTGGTATTGAGATACTTTCCTGTTCTGCAAGCACACATGAACTTTTCTGAGAATACGAAGTTACCTTGTTTCTGAGAAAATCTGCAACTGAAGTCTCAATGTTCTCTGCAGCCATGATTGTAATAGATTGAGTAGAAGATGTCTCATCCAAAGTATTTGTACGACTAGCTATTTGCGTCTCCAAATACTTCCATGGTAAGTACATGAACTCCGATACAATCAATTCAAAATGATCCTGAATTGTATTATTAGACAAGTTAATCATGTTTACCACAAATGCTACAAAAATTACCAAACAATTGTTGCAAGTTCAGTATAGTTCGTTGTGTATGGGCTGATTAGCATGTTCAAACACAGTAATGATTTAATGTATCCTAAGTTGTATAGAGGTGCTATTGTAGTCAACAAACATAAAAGTCAGAAACTGGTCGGTGCTTTTCATGATGTGTTGGTACCGCACTGTACCTGAATTTCCTTGGGTAGTGATTGTGATATGTTCCAGCTCAAGATGATATCAACTTGAGGCTCGTCAGGAGATGGCTCTTTTTCAGATTTAGCTCGGATTCCTCCATAGTTATACTATACCATACAACACAGAAACAGATGAGTAACTTGAAAAATAATCTGCATAAATTTTCTTCTATCTACCTCCATATGACTTGGGAAAGTAATTAATCCGCATAGATTTTCTTCTATATCCCAAGTTGATTGGTTAACTTCGGTTGGTCCCCCTCAAATAGTAAAATTTTGATTGCCTCAATTAGGTCATTCTGTTATCTTACCATCACAAAGAAGTATTGGATTCAGATGGATATTTCTTATGATGTGGAGAACATTTTTGGCTGAGATTGATAACTTTTATTCATGCAGATAGAGACTATTTGTTTATTTTGGATGTCGATACTGACTTTAGCTGTGAGTTATTTGGATGGAGGGGTGATATAGTGACCTAATGACAAGTCAAAAGTTTGGTGGCACCAGGGGGACCAATCAAAATTCAGTAACTGTCACATGGGCAAGATTTAGTGGCTTCCTAAGAAATTTATTGTCTTAGACCTTCCAACTAACATGCATTAAATTGTCATGTATACACTAGGCACATGCATTATCAAAAGAAAAGAAAAAATGATAAAAACTATCAAAAAAGAAACCTGATCCATAAAGAGCAAGGAGTGCCAGTAATGAACAGGCTCAAGCTCAATCCACTCAAAAAGATCCCTAAAGAACAGAAAAAAATTTGCTTCATAAATTTAGTAACTTTTTTTTCTATTGAAAGCTCTGGTTCAATTACATAGACTTAGCATTAATATAAATTAAAACTATTTTCAGGATGCTCTCATATGTAATCCCCAGCAAGATGAGGAATCTCATGCATTTCTTAACAAAACATTTGAAATATAAAATTTCTTGCAACAAATTATGAAATCCGACCACCGCCTCCCATATCTAATTCCATTTTAAGTATTTTGGGATTTCCTTGAGAAAAATTGAGATAGGATGGGGCATTGAAGAAATTGCCACAACCTTACACCGAGTACAATGGAATTACTCTCATTTTTTTTGTAAAGCAAGCATAATTTTGTTGCGAGGGTGGATGATAAAAAAATTTGGCCCTATTTTCTTTGATAATAGCAAGAAAATCGATTTTGGAACTGCAAAGAGTATTTTTTTCTGTCCATCCCGCTTCTTGGACAGAATAGAACAGAACCCCTATTTATAAAATGTTAGCACAAAGTATGCTTGAAATGGGACATGTGGTAGTGTTGTATGGATGCAAGTATTCAGAGCTTTAGACACAGACGTTCGGATCTTTTGTTCCTTCCGATTTACTAGATCAATGCATGAGTTCATCAAGCACTTTAGCACATTCAGATTTAAAGCACCTTTTTTGCTATTTTTTTCAAAAACAGGGAAATTGTGTTCAGTTTTTATCAAAAACAGGATATACAGAAAAAATATTCCCACAGACATGTCTTGTGTTCCTCCTTTTTCTCTGAAACTTGAAGCAAAACACAAAGAAAGCAGTACCTTTTTTGAAGTGTATTGAGCATACAATCACAGTAGGCATGTGCTGATGCCAAATCAATCTTGCCAGTGTCAATAATTATTCTAGAGAAACTAGCAAATATGATAGTGGCCCCTAAATTCTTCAATTCAGCGATTAGTAACGCAAACACCTTTCTCATTACCTGCCATGTACAAACTATCAGAGAGTTCATTTTCAACATGACTGGTAGAGTTCTGTACCAGATTAAGTGTGACTTGATATGTGCACCATTACTGAGCCTAAACAGTATATTTGGAAAGCACTGTTATCTGAACTTACATTGTGAAGGGCACGATGGAGAGAAGGATCATGAAGTTTTGATGAAGGGCTGAAAGACAAAACATAGGCAGAGTTACGAGACAATTCTGGCCATCATAGAATATCTTTAGCTGATGTATAAATCAGAATTAATTGGTTCAATAGAGCTTTCAATCAACCCTCAATTAAACCTGATTTGAACTGCATTTTATCAATTTTTGCTCAATTGTGTGACTGGAACGAACAAAGACCACAAGAAAGAAATACGAAGGAACAAAAAAAGGTCTTCAATAGATCCAAACAGTATCAGTACCCATGGCAGTTGCTGAAAGCTGTTTGACAGCAATACACAAACCTGATGAAAACCATACCACAACCTGGTATTGTGATCTTTTTCCATAAAATAGTGAAATATCATATACTTGCCTACAGATCCAACGGTACACGTGCTGGAGTATCGCATCAGCAAATACATTTCCTGATGAGACGACATCAGAAACACATCTCTGTACTAGTTGCTTCAGAACCTGAAAGGCAGGCCGACATGAGACCAACTCATCAAAATCATCTTCGCTAGGTGGTGCCTCCTGGTCGAAACAGTACACTGGCCCTCCATCCATCTCATCCAGCTGGCTACTCTTGAGGAGCGAATTAACTGCCAGATGATGAATCTACACCAAGCCAGTATCAGCAATAGAATGTTTAAGTGCATCATGTGTAGGTAAACTTCGGACACTCTTATTTAATGGTGTCCTTGTTTTTATTTTTTCTTTGCTGGTTTCTAAAACCATTCAGGGATGTCAAACTTGAACCCTGCATGCCATCATTTTTTTATTTAATTATGTCTGTTAGTTCTTTTAGAACCCACGATTTTAATGATGAATCACAAACCTAACATTGGAACACACCACAAACATAACACAATGTTAGCAACAAATGAAGTAACAAGATCTCTCTCAAAAAAAATGAAGTGTCACAATAAGACTCTTATATTCTCACTCTTTGCAGATTATAAGATATAAGGTCATTTCTTATTTGAAAGAAGGCAGAAACTTGAACTTACCTTTAGTTCAACAGATATTCTTCTGTACGCTCCAGGATTATTAAGATCTGGCTGATTGACCTATAGATTTCAGATTACAATCAAATCAAGTATCCACATGATATAGACTGGCTTAGGTTTATATTTAAGGTTCCATCTGGCAATATTGATTATCCCTGATGCCTAAATTAGAACTTCAATTAAACACAACAAAAAAACAAAAGATACAAAACAAAAATCTGGAATCAAAAACCTTTCTTATTCTTTGTGGTAAATGAATGAAGAAAGAAGTACCTCATCAGCAAAGCATGAGTCTCCCTCATATGTACCTCCTAAATCTGGAATTCCATCATCTGAAATCCAAAGCACCTGAGAAAGAGCATTTTAAATATTACAAGGAAAAGAGATTGCTTCCTGTGCATGTGTGCCTGCCTATCCATCTATCAACATTTAAGCATTTCAACAGAGCACTGAAAGCATCCCAAAATCTGTGTGAACTGTGAACCAATCCATAACTTGTAGACATGCATAATTACTATCACTTCTCTCATGTTTTTCTTGGGTCAAACTAATATCACGAGCTTATGCAAGCACCAATTCATATATAGGCCAAGAAAAAACAAAATGAGGAGAGCTAAGCAGATAAAATTCACTTCAGAACAAATGGAGAATGCTGGTGCATTGTGCAAATAACTAACCTGCTGCTGATCTCTTAAAGCCCTTGAGAAGAAAATATCTGAGGTGAAAAGAAGCCAATCGAATTCAAAATTTCCCAAAGGTACCTGTTCAAATAATTATAAAGTATCGCCTCAGTGAATACCATAGTTCAAAATAACAATCCTTTTAGCTAGACCAAATTTGCAGGTTTACAACACAAGTCATACAATAATGGCAAGTTAAATATAGATTATTACATGATGATTAATGATAATAAACCATGTAAATTGCTCCATAGATTGGTTTGTTGTTTCTGAACTGTGTTCGTTGCCAATTAATTACCTAATATTTCTTGTTGCAATACTGTACCTAATTGGTAATAATCAATCAACATTTCTGATTTTTCTTCAATTTTGTTTTGAGTTATAAGTAGCACCCATCGATTTAATCTTGGTTCCACAGATTATGCGCTATTTTCAAAAAGAAGGCAAAAAGTATCTGTTGTTTGCTAATATGCAAAACTGCAAAATCAGCATAAGACCCTATATCCAGGGGATAATATAATGCTGTCCAAATAAAAGTAATTTGGGGGCATCTGGGGCGAGAACTTCTTGGAAGCTAATTTCAAATTGTCAAACCTGAAAATTTCATAACAAAGTACAACATTGTTTTAAAAAAAATGCTGGGAGAGAGAAATACATGAGCATATCTAGAAAGAAGAACTCTTTCACTGAACCACTGCGAGGATGCCACACATCTTTGCATACTTATTTTTCCAGCTGTTACTTGCCACAGAAGTGCCTATTATTAGTTATTAAATAAAATTAGTTAGCACTAACCCACCCATCTAACAAGTACCTATATTACACACAATCTTGTATAACCTCAGATTTTGGTATCCTTTCTTGCTTTTCTAGATGTTCTAACCACAACACAAAGGATAACTCAAGGCAGAAGTTTTAGTTGGGATGATCTGACCTTAATTGAGTCTCAATTACATATAACAGAGGTGAAATTGGTATGAAATTAGCTTAGATGGGTCAAATTGTCTCTTCATTGAGAAATTACAACCATAGTAACAAGTGGTTGCACGAAATGTTCTGCTTAATTCTCTTTACTTGGCTTTTGTGGTGCTACATTGTACACAGTTGAGTGTAAATAGAGCTCCAAATGCTGAGTCAGATGGTTAATGCAAGGATGCCAGAACTGTAACTTAGTTCTTAATGCAGGCCTAATTCAAAATCGTCAAGGGCCTATCCACAATTGATGGAACAATATTACATTATCCAGTACATACAGTAACGCACAGCCTAGCCT
This sequence comes from Carex pumila, assembly GCA_033356055.1. Classification (NCBI taxonomy): domain Eukaryota; kingdom Viridiplantae; phylum Streptophyta; class Magnoliopsida; order Poales; family Cyperaceae; genus Carex; species Carex pumila. The sequence continues at coordinate 264,213 of JARJHM010000376.1, forward strand.
ATAAATTAAGATAATCCTCAAGAACAAAAAAAAAAAGTAAAGGATATTGTGCAACCTGATAGTCACTGTCTCGTGCATTGCAAGGGACAGCAACACAAGGGAAGTCATCTAAAGCCCGTATATATGATTTTACTGCATGTATACTGGGGCATTCTATCAAACCAATAATGGGTTCCAGGTGCTGACGCCTACAAAGGAATGAAATTAAATAACAACTAAAATCAAGCATGGTGAGAGGACAAGATCATATATTTTGGAGTTAATAATCGTTGAGGATTGGCATGTCAAGGGAATTGATACTAGATAAAATGATATATTTTAAGTTATACAAATTAAGCCAAAATTAAAAAACCTGTTCTATATACATAGCTGTTAGACATTCCAGCAAGCATGTACCTAATATCTTCTATTGGTTAAAACTTGACAAATGGGGGCATGTAATTTATTTCTCAATTACAGGTGTAAAACAGATAGCGTTTCATGTCTTCAAGTAGCACAATAAGGTGAAAAAGAAAAAGAGCAGACCTGTAGTCAGTTAGCATTGTTTGCAGGAACTTGCTAGCAGCTTCCCATGTTTGGAAATAATCCACCTTCATAACAAGAAAGCACATTAACACTATGCAAAAAAAAGTTATTTTGTGTAACAAGGATTGTCATACTGGCTAGCTGTCCCCAGCAGGATATCAACAGGCAGTATGTAGAACTGCCATCCTACTAGATCAAGCCAATACTTCTGGATTTTCAACACGTTCTTGAACCAAAATCAAGAAACTGAATAAGTTCAGAAAAAAAAAAAGACACAACCCAACAAAACAGTACAAAGTATGATACCAGACCAGAATCAGACCTAACCGGTACAATACTAAAATCTTAGGCAGCAGTCTTGGTTCTTAGAATGTGCCTATCAGCGTATAATTATATTTCATTACTATTTCATTCCAGTACTGTACTACTTTGTTAGACTATGATTGAGTTGCTTACGTGAGCCTTAGTATCACCATATGACTAAGAATTAAAGGCATTCCCAAAACCTGTACGTTGCAATAATTTAAAACAATTACCTTAAATGCAGGGAGTGATACAGTAGATGTATTAGGTATAGTCTGGCAAGCTTCACGAAAGTTCTTCTCAAGAAGGCCAGAAGTCAGCTCTCTATTTCTGACAGGATTTACTACAATAGCATTTACTGCGCGAGAGACAGGAAAATATATGACATACACACCTCGTCCTTCGGATAAGCTGTAGAGCAAAAATAGGGATTTAGTATTATTTCTACGAGAGTTCACATACATAAAATAGAGATTAAGAGGGCTGAATTTTTTAACAACAACAAGCATATGTGTTTTCCATGATGAGACAGATGACAACTGGCATGTTAAATCTTTGCATAACTGTCATTGTAAACCATGTGAATTTTCCTAGTAAGCATTGCAACGAAATTTGTACTCGCAGGCGTGCACCATTGAAACAATAAAATTGGAAAAAGTTTCATCATCAGCAAATGCTGATGACTCGTCAAGGTGACATCTTAACACCTAGTCCTTTTACATTCTAATGGTAGCAATGTGACATCAATACGTAGCATCCGGTAAACTAACCTGTGATAGAGATAGAAAAAAGAAATCGACTGCTCCAGGTAAGCACACTCAGCTGTGGTCTTCATGCTTAGCTCAGATAGATTCCATCCTTGTTGCATGCTCCTGTTACTTGCACTCTTGTTCACTTTGCACACACATCCTAATTTGATGATCGCGTTGAAATCTACTGTTACCTTTGTCTCATATATCCCCTACAAAAAACCAGTAATTAGTAACAATAACAGAACTCACAGTGCTCAATTGCACACCTGAAAATAGAACTAAAAGTTCATTTGGGTTCAGCGGATAACAATAAAACCTCAGTTAAGGTTTGACTGCACCACTGAAAGTTAATAGAGGCTAAATTGGTTCAACATCAGGCCTAATTGAACAATTAAGCAATCAATGTGGTTCTATTAGACTATAGGAGCTGCTACAGCATTGCATAGCACAGAGGCATCTGTGCTATGGCAGCACTAATACTTACTGTTAGTTAGTTAGATAGAATGCTGTTAGGATGGCAATTATGTAATTAGCAATCAAGGCAATAACAGCAATTAGTTGGAGAAGTAGTTAGTGGCATGAATGTAATTAACTAAGTGATTAGAGACTAGGCTGTTGCCTTTATATAGAGATGTAACTCATCAGTTGACAGGTTACACAATTGAGAATGAAATAAACAGATTTGTTCTTTCTCTCTCTCTCTCTCTCTCTCTCTCTCTCTAGGTTCAATTGATAGATTGCCCAACCAATAACAGTGCTATGTTCTGGTTGGTTTTTGCTGTTGCCTGGTTTGTTCATCCACTCAAACAGGTCACGTTCTGCTGTTGTTGTATGTTGTTGTGTATCTCATACTGCTAGTGCAAACTCAGGCTAATTTGGTCTTTCAGCCTAATGGTGTTGCAGGGTGATAGTAAAATTAACTCAATTAATGTGTAACAGATCTTTAATGCAAATCAAGCATGCAGTAGCCTAAAATGGGTTAAGATGGGGCCCAACTTTAATTTGATAGGTCTGAAGGACAGTCTTGGAGAACCAGTGTAAGACCCTTCTGACATATAGACCAGTCAATCCTAGAGATAAGGTATCATTAGACCAGTCATCTAACATATAGACCGTACCTCAACTTCAGGCTCTGCAAGGTAGGCCTCAAGCTTCTTGCTCTCAGACTTAAACTTGTCTTCACTTGTCACAACCTGTAGTAAGCCGCAAATTAGAAATAACATTAGAGCTCGTAATGGAGTATAAATCACAGATCTGCTAATAAGAATGTCTTGTGGTTCTATGGGTTATGTAATCTTCAAAAAATAGCAGCTACATCCCTACCAAGGTCTCTAACGCATGGGGTAGGCAGATATACCAATTTAAAGATGACAACAAAAGTTTTTTTTCTTCTTCAGGTTATATCTTGCATACCAAACAAAATAAACAAATAACAATCACCTACAGAACCACAGAACCATTGCCCAGGCTAGTATGTATTCAAATTGATTCAAATTATGCAAATATAATATATAACATACAAAATTATTATTTTAGATACATATCAATAGTATAGTTCATACAAAAGCACTATCAGATGTGTAAATTTTGTACAAGATAAATCAAAGTTAAGAAAGTGCTATGAAATTTTCAGGGCTTGATCAGAGTCAACTAAATCAAAATATTACGGCTGTACATACAAAATCTGAAAATTGAGTTCAAAATAGTGTTTTAGTGGTACTGAAATGATAAAAAAGAATGAAGAAATGAAAAAAAATATATTGAATTCAAACATCTGATGGATACCTCAAGGAGGTCATAGTTGGGTCGGCTGTGAGGAAGAATCTTCTTCACCCGCCTACCAGGGAACTCTTCTGGAACTGTGCCTCTGGAGTTGATATAGAACAGTCTTGGCACATTTATAGGGACCTTAAACATTACTCCATTGGCAACCACCCATGCTAACAAACACCCGGGTTGACCACTAGGAACCAGTTGAATTATCTGATCCATAAATAGAATAATTCATCAGATAATGTGTTATTCTGGATATCTGAGGTAAAAGTTCATTAAGCTTTAAATTGGCAGCCAGTTCTGACTCATACCACAACTAGGAACCAGTTCGTTCAACTAAATTTATAAGATCTTCTCTTTTCTTTTCTTTTGTTAAATCTATCTGTGGGGTATGAGGGCACCATGACAGGAGTCCGCATCTTCTGCATTAACTCAACTTTTGAGTTAATAAATCTGGGCCGTCTGATCTGAATCCAAGCCAATCTGGCCTGAGGTGAAACACACGAGGCATCTTTAATATTCATACCAACACGGATCAGACAGTCTGGATTCATTCTGCATTAACTCAAAAAGTTGAGTTAATGAAGAGGATACAAATTCCCATGACAATTGCATTGGTACTAAAGCACCAATTATAGCAAAATGAGTTCGGAACTTACTTGCCAGTGAGTCTTGACAAGAGCCAGCTCCTGTTTCCTGAAAACTGTAGTGTGGGTCCCATCCTTGCCAAGCTGTTTACCAAGAATGGATGTGGCAAGTTTTGATTGGCCAACAACACTAGATGAAATATTAGCATCGCAGAACCTGAAAAGAAAAGACAAAATTCAGCTTGTTCTTCTATATCCACCATAATGACAATCAAACCAGAAGAAGAAATTTATATACACCAGTGGGGCACAAGCTTGTTCTTTTATGATATTCTCTACTCGCATTGCAGTTGATTAGGTATCTGGTCCAAATTAAGTCTTAGCATCACAACTTGACCAAACAATCCATTCCTGTTGAAGCATGCTTTTTGGTTTATGCTAGTGGGCATTTACTTTTAATTGGTAAAACAATCAATTAATGCATTATCCCTGGAGTAAAAATGTTAAAACTTGAGAATCTTCGAATCATACATCTCAGAAACATGAAATCTACCTGTGTCTTTTCTTTTGTTCAAGAACCTCCTTCCATTTTCTCTTCTTGCCATCGAGCCATCCACAATAATCCTTCTCTTTATCCACCTCTTCACTGGGGGCATTATCATCAATCTTCTGACGAGGAGCCAATACTCGTTTGTTTGGGTAATTGTCCTTGTTAGCCTCAAATCTACGGGCAATTGGATTATGCAATGCTCTAGATTCAACCTTTGATGTGCCTAAATCTTCCATGTCTGCCATATCTTCTATTCCTTCTGTGTTCTTGTCTGTTTCTTTTGCCTTAAAAATGTCATTGAGCTTGCGCTGACGGAACCGATCTTCCTTCTCTCGCACCTTTTTGTGCAACCAATCAGGGTGGACCACTCTTGGTACAGGGTTAGACACCTTACAATTTTGGCAAAGGCATACAACATTCTTGTTATTTTGTTAATTTATCAAGGAATTAGACATAGAACTAGCCAGAACTAATGTGGTGGTCAATTTATTTCCTTTATTAATTGACGTCCCTTATTGGGATTACCAAGAGCATGAATTAATGCTGAGTCTTCTTGCGCTTTAATCCCTACTTTATTCCTGACCAAAGCCATTTATTTTAATCAAAATTCTTTAAATTCTGATAAATTCTCTCACAAATGGGACTTAGATTTTTCTGATATCAGGTCAATTGTTATTGCTAGACCAAATGCATCCGGAAGAATGTAAAAAATTATAAATTGAGAAATATTAGGGCATCTATGCATAAGAAGGGGGCTATGTATTACCTTCTGCATGGCCGCAGGAATGGTAATAATTTTTTGAATGGTTGAGCAAAGGCGTTGCTTGTAGTATGACCAATCTATGATTGACCGGATGCCATTATCTGACAAGATTTTGCACCATTTACGAAGGTAAACACTCCTTGTGATTTCTCCTGGAGAAACATAAAAGAACAAAGGAATGTAAGGCTGCAAAACATAGCATTCACACATCCACCCTACCCTTTTATATGCATTTATCTATCATAATATCGACGCTAATTCTGATATAAGCAGTTGTATTACTAAAAGTTTTATTCTTTTAGATTTTTCATGTAAATTATCATTTGGATTATTAACTGGTATGCAGCAGTCCGACCATCTTTTGCTTAGTGTTTCATTTTTTTCATTCACTTATTTAGTTCAAATAGCAGTTCAGTGGCTATGTGCAGCTCAGTTGCCAGTTTGAGAGACCAAGTAAGTCAAAATGAAGCATACTGTTGTACTAGGGAATTAATATGGTCCTGGTCAAACCTGTTATCAATTGTACAAAAAAATATTCAAGTTTAACAATCCTAAACTCAAAACTCGAGTCATGAACAAAAGAGAAGAAATGTGCTATACCAACTTCCTTGCCAAATAATGCTACTGGTACAGCACGCTCGCTTACGGATGTTCCCTGCATGATTTTAATGCATAAAAATTATGTTGTTGTTGAAAAAATTTCATTTCTATTTTTTTTTTCATTTAGATCTTCCAAAGAACTATTGAAGTTTCTTATAGTACCCGACTAAACAAGAACATATGTTGTTGCTTTACAATAATATGAATGCAATGTGGAACAATATTGAAAAAGGTACAATCATACTTGGAACACCATACTGGTAATGTCCAGTACCTGTATGTAGCTGCCTGGATTGTACCAAACACACGAGTTGAATGAAGGTTCTATTTATGCATAGGCATCTAGCCATAGGAGAAAACATGGGTTCCTTTTAAATAAATTATCATTATTGATGGTTCCGGCACGTACTGGACTAGGTCATACCAAATCCTTATATTTAAGGTTTTATGCATAGGGACTCAATTTTTGGGATAAAACATCGAGTTCTGGTCAATGACCTCTTAGTATTGGTACACCACAGATAACATTTGGTCGGGCATGAAAAGGAACAGCAGGAAATCATGGTTTACCTGTGGTTGTTGCGCAATAACATAGGTGCAACGCAGGCCCTTCTCCCGGACCATGGCAGGACCAAGGAAGTCAGCTAGGCGTTTGGCAGTAGTTACAGCACAGGATTTCTGCTCACCGTAATCTACCAATGACTTGCTCATTGTATTCGACTCTGATATGTAGTCTAGCAACTCACTATCAGCTAAATCAATTCCCTGATTCTGAAAAAAAGAAAAAGTAAATTTAAGAGCAGAAAACAACTATTTACCATTTACAATATATTGCCAGACTGAAAATGTTTTCTACGAGGAGAATCTGGCAAAGGTACCAATAAATTTGTTGGCCCAACCAAGCCTGGATGAAATGGTTACTGACCAATCTCTGCAGACAGATCACAGGAGTTTTGAGATGAAGAAAAAACCAAATAAGTCCAATTACAGGAGTTTTCACAGGATGGTTTGGCACGGTCTGGCTACAATTGCATACCCTAATCCCCATACTGCAGCCCCATTCCCACACCCCACAAAACCATTAACGAACATTTTTATTGTACTATTTACTAAGGCAACTTACATCAAGCATATCTAACCACCGATTTGCAACTGATGCAACAGCAGCATAGCACTCCTCTAGAGTTGATCCATGGAGAAACTTGTCAAACACCTCTGCCTGTCATGCAACAAATAAATAATCAAATATCTATGTAAGAAACCAATTACACATCGTAATATTTTTTACCATTTTGGTTTTATATGATCGAAGTTGGCATTTAATATGAAACCTACAAGAGAGGCGGTGATATAAAATACTTTCCCAGATTACTATGCTTCTACATTCCAGGACCTAAATTTCAAAGATTACAGGGAAAACAGTGATGTATAATACTTTCTCAGATCAATATATAAATGACCTGTCAGGTCCTGAATGTTGAAGATCCATTAAACCCGGATATGTATCCAACAACACAATCGCAGTGACATTGCCGGTTGAACCAAGTACAATATAGTAATACATTGCCGGTTGAACCAAGTACAATATAGTAATGTCTTGTATTAGAAAGGAGACGTACTTGGAAAACTTTAATGAGCTTGAGCTCGCCTCTTCTTTTGATCTCAAAGCCCTTGAGCTCTGCAAGTGTTCCGTCTTCATTGAAAACAGCATACCTCTTCTTTAGCAAGACCCCTTCTTCTTTTGACGCAGGTAGAATCATTGCCTTGTTTATTATTTTTGTCAGTAATATTATAAATAACATGCATAAGCAAATAACGATGAAATTAACTTTACCAGCATAGAGATAAAAAAAAAATCAAAACCATTTTTGCTACTTTGACATTTTTTCATTCTAAATCCATTAATCTCTTAATGATGTTATTCTTTTTTTTGTAGTTGGTGTGTGGGTTCTCATGCTGAAATCTATAAAATGCTCCATCTGGAATATGTTTTCTCTAGTTAAAAGAATCTTGCATCCCTTTACATCCCTCTTTTTATTCTTTTTATCAAATAATAGTTGTAGACAGACCAGCAAATCTGTGTTATGCTACATTTAAATACAATCAGTCTTTTGGACTTGTTATCTAAAAGAAATGTCTTTGCAGCTTGTTTTTGCAGCTACATTGGTAAATTCTGATACAATTTGTAAAGTAGGAGTACCTTGTATGGTCCATCTACTTCAAACTCAATGGAGCATTCACTGTGTGTGGTGTATATCTTGTTTAGTGGATCTTTCAGTGTCTGAAGGGATATTTAAATAAAAGAAAAGTTAGAACAGATATGATTATGATCCTCCCATGATTCTCCTTTTAAACTTAACTTCAAATGGCTAATTATGGGTTGATTTTTTGTTTCTTTCTCACTTGGTATTGGTCATTTGTATTGTTCCTCGCAACATCAACATTCAGCATCACACAGGGGTATGAGATTGTGAGCTTTTTCTTTCCATCTCTGAAAAGAAAAGATATCGGTTAATGTAAATAAATTTACAGGGATTTAATTACAGACATTCCGAGCCGTTATTGAGTATAACCAGTTTGGCATAAGCACAAGGCATTTAGTCTTTTTTTCAAGGCCAGCTCTAACCCAAAAATAATAGAGTTTCATGCTAATGGACAGGTGGCAAAAAAAAGACTTGAAACCTACCCATTAATGACATAGTACTAATACTTCTATGAGAACCTGACAAAAAATATAAGTATAGAACCATGATCATTTACTCCAACTCTTAATCAAGTATCTTCCACCACACATGCATATCCATTGTAGGAATGTGTTAATCAATGCATGAATGAGAGAGTGAGAGGCATCATGAACTCACGTGGATTTAAAGGTGAAGTTCTCAGGGAAAGAGCCAGGAAGAGCACACCAAATACCATCAGTATCAAGTTCAAGTGGCCGGCCTATTTTCTCTACAAGCAGACGTGCATTCTGTATAATCTTTGCACCAGTATATGTCACCACTCCAGCCATTTCCATTGAATACCACCTTGCTCCCCTACAATTTAGAAGAACAACAAAATTGAGCATTAAAATTGCCAAACAGTAAACTTTTGCTCCATGAATGTACCAGGGGCTTTATCATTTGCAACCAACCAAAATGCAGGGAAAAGATGTGCAAGACAAACAGGAGATCAATTGTATAAACCCTGGCTGGTAGAGTAGTGGGTTAAAGCAATTGATATCGGACTTGAGAGTCCTCTGTTTAGTTAATGCAGAGAAAACAATTGGAACTAAAAATCATTTGAGAAAAAAGAAAAGACCAAAATTGGTAATTGAAAGGAGAACTTACTTGCGCATGACGTATCCATAAAAGGAATTCAATATACATTTATGCGCCAATTGCAAAGAATCGTAGAGAACAACCATATCCTGAAATAATTATAAAAAACCCAAGGACATCAAGATTCATCAGACAGGCTTAACTATTTAATACGGTGTGAGAATAATCCATCGGAATGCTAATAATATCAAGCAATAGGGGAAGCATGTGTAAGTCAATTTAAATTTAGGGCAAGACTATATATCACAGCTTTTAAAAGGCAGCAACATAACCATTAGACTGTTGACTTAAACACGTATAAATGACATGATGCCAAAGCTGGGAAAAAGGGCACTAGCATGTATACCAGTACCACGCATCACCCAGTACTGGTACATAGGTTTTCAACTCATGATGATGACAATGATAATAAAACGAAGCTGGAAGAAACAAAAGAAACAACATGATGGTATCAGATAGACCAGCACTGAGTCACTGGTTTATTTGTCTCCAGCTTTATTTGCCTCAGCTAATTATATTGTAAGCCGGAAGTACCTGTGCTTCTTGAATTTTCATAGGATTTTTGTCTCCAGCTTTATTTGCCTCAGTTAATTTTCCCTTCCACAACTTATTAAGACCTTTGTACTCATACCTCCTGTCTCGAAAACTGAAGCACAAAATAGTACAAAGAAGTTACTTGAAGGAAAATGGATGATGAAGCCGAGTATATAAATGATACAACAGTTCAGTTTAGTCAGCTCTTTTCCATATCGTGTTTCTTTCTACCTAGTCAGGTGCTCTACTCCAAAGTAGAAGCTGAAGTTGAGAGTATTTGGGTCTTTTACAAACTTTTATTGAGGTCTAGTCGCACATTTAGTGTCAATTAAGAGATCATAGGCTAGGGTTAATTGCATGAATTAGGTGTTGTCTAAACTTAAAAATGGTTAACACTAAACAAAAGCACGTGACAGCATACCATTGGTGGGAGAGCCATGAGAGAGCATACCCCTGGGCAATTGTTAGCACTGATCTTAAATTTAAGCATTATTGACGTGAAATTGCACAAGTCAAGATCAACTGACACTTCATAGGTGCAATTGAATGTTAGTTGCAGGACTGGAGTTTATCACGATCAAATCGAGCATAGAGGGTTCTGATATTACTCAACTGTGGTACCTTACCTTGTGGAGCATAATTGGAGTGACTGAAACAATATAATTAAACTAAAATCAAAAGGTTTACCTCCGGACTGTGTCCACATAGAAAGGATTTTCACGCATACATATTCCAGCTTCTCTAAGCTCAGTTGTCGGTTTATCCAGTGCCCTTTTATATGCCTATAAAATAAAGCAAACACATGTCAGAAGTACTATGATCTTTTATTTAATTATTTTGCAAATTACGCGAACATTTTGCCATACAGTTTTCAAGAATAGTTGATTGGCTTGTGGAGAAGATATGCATGATTAACATGGTCAACTCGCCCCTGCCTCTGCCAAAATAACTAGACTGGGAGATTTCACCATGGGTCTTTGGTCAATACAAGCTTGTTGAGCAGCCATAAGTTTGTCGGGCAGAAACATTAGGTATGTTATAGTACTTTTTGCTCAGCTTAAAATTGATTTCTAACATGCTGTTATTACTTGAAATAGTGCAAAAGATGCTAGGAGCAATTTGAAAAGAAGGAAAAAAAAATGAAACATCATATGCTTATGTGTACCTTTTGACAGTACTTTTTCAAACGATCCTTTAATCTCACTTGTTGATCTAATTTTGGAAGGTCAAGATATGACTTTGATGGCTGTCCTTCGCCGCCTTCAACCATCTCTGACTCAATTTGTCTTTTTATATGATAATAGTCACTGATAGTTTAAGAAAAGATATTAGAAATATTTTCAATCAATGTTGATTTTTAATTATTGGCTCTAGATGAATGTTATTTTCCCTTGAACAATACGTTTTGGATGGTGGATTAACCTGGTACTTCGTTGCAAAAATTAAAATAAAATAAAATAACTGAAGACCTCCTTTTGGCCGTGTAGGTCTCTCCTCGCCAGACCCATTCGAGCTTTCTGAGGCAGTTTTTCCCAGGACGATTGAAATCACATGCCGTGCACACTACATCTGTTACTATTGATGGTGGCTGAAGTAAAAAGAAAAGGAAACCCCAAAGCATTATAGTTCCAAACTTTTAACCTCAGTTTATGATACAGCAACAATAAGTACTTGGTCATGTTTTCTTTGTGTGTACAGTATTGCAATGCTTCTTGTTTCAGTTAAGAAACTAGGCAACTAAACAGTGTGTGAGTACAAGGATATTAAAGTTGTCAAGTATGTCAAATTATTTATCTCATATAACTTGTTGGGTCCTTTAGCAAACATACATTTGTCTTGTACTTAATCTATTGTAAGATTTCATTTCTTTTTACTCCTTTTTGTTTTTGGTTTTTGGAGGTTATATGACCAAAGTAGGCCACCACATTCACTGTCTTCTTTTTTTCAGTAAGTTAAAGAAAACCTGAGGGGGGGGGGATATAGAAAAGCTAGAAGCAGACCTGAAGCCTGTTTGTTAAAATGATGTTGGGATACATGGCAGCCACATCAAGATGATAAATAAGGGGACGCTCTTCAACAATTGGGTGATCTTTCAAATATATAAGCTGCATTTTTATCATTGGACAGGAATAGAGTATAAAAATGTGCTAAACTGAACAAAAGTGATATTAATTGACAATGGAGGATCAAACAATATTGGCTTTGGTTAAATAAGACTCAATTACTCATCCAGGGACAACTACGGCAGTATTACACCCTCCATGAGAAAAAAAGGGGCACACCTTTTGCAATATGGCATTCTTCACATCTTCATAGTTTGAGACGGAATCAATCTCCATTTTTCCTTCTACTGTTATGGCATATTGAAGGTCTCGATCAAGGTTGTCAATTAGTTGCTGCAAAAAATATATGATTTTTGTCTATAATATAAAACATAAACAAGAAATTTAATAGGCAGATGTATAATTTTTTCAACCTCGTAAGCAGAGGGTTCAAGATGAAACTTGGTGGGGAGATCAGATCGAAAGACGCCAGTTTCAAGGCACTCGACGTGGCCTCCTATATATGTCTCGCTTTCTAAGAGGCGATTGTTGTGAAATTTCTCTGGTTCATCTTGGTGCTTGTTTGGGCATATTACATTTGCTTTGTATGCCTGTAATACAAAAATCAGGTACTTAATTAAATTCCCCATGCAGATAGTTCTGAAGCTACAACAACCACCACCTAAAAAATATTGTTAGTAGCATCTATGATTCATCAAAGCATCAAGCATGTAATCATCCAAAGATGCTTTCCTTTCAACCTGGGGGGGTGCAAAGATGGAATTTCCAGTTGTATAGAGGCATGGATGACATCCATGTTACGAATGCACGTTCATGATATTTTGCGGTTTCTAGGCTTGTCAAGGAAGTTTACCTAAAGGATTAGATTGAACGATAAGTTTGACAATGCCAACCTGAACCATGAGAAGCATTTCACAAAGGGTCCCACTTCCTTTCCTTAACACCTCATCCGGTGACATAGGAATTATAGTTGCAAGAGAGAATATGAAGGGATGGACATAGGTCATGTATAGATAATATGTTGACACTGCATCTGACACTGAGTAAGAAGCCATTCTCTGAAAATTATCAACAAAATTCAAAAGATTACTCAAAAAGAAAAAGAGGTGCATCCGAAAGAATTGTTAACCCTACCAAACCCTCTTGTGTTCAAGCCAAAACTTCAGAACAAAGGATGGCAACAAAAATAAAATCAAGACAACAGATACAGATAAATCAAACATAAGAAATCAGTACAGTGGTTACAGGTATTAGCAATGAATGGTACAAATAGAGACAAGTATACCTGGGGTTGTGTCTTGGCAAAGTGAACCATTTCTTCAGGATCAACCTCCAGTGGATCATAGCCTAGTTTTGCTTTAGTTACAGCCTGATTTAAGTAAAGGATCAAAACTATTAATAATTATTGCTTGGCTGAGAACTTAGCAGTTAAAGCTTGTTATTTTCATTGGAAGCCAATATACAGAGTTGAAAGAAACCATGAATATTAATCTGTACCTGTAATATTCAGAACAATTATAGCTATTGACCAACTAATTGTGCATTTAAATGGATCAACCATACGTGCATCTGCCAGGCCGACTTTTAAAATTACATACAATACCAACAGGACCAAAATCCTGAATTGTTCCTTGATTAAAATAAAATTTATGGCATTTTCATTAGTCAGTGTCAGCCCACGTGCTTATAATCCAACAGAGCTCAAAGAGCAAAACCTTTCCTTCAACAATTCAATACATTATAGAGCTGCACATGGCCAAATCCATATATTAATCAAATACCTTAAGACCTTGACTGCCTTGAGGAAGATAACTGTCTCTTTTGACCCATGCAAAACAATCCAAATGGCATGAAAATTTTGCACCACATTCCCCTTGCTCACTGTCACATTTAAAACCAATCTCCTACAAAGAGACATAAAAAGAAAATAGAAAATTCAATTTCAAGATCACCTCTCTCTCTCTGCCCCCATCTCTCTCCCAACCAATAAGAACCAGTCCACCAGAATAATTCATGAATTATCCTTATGGTGGGTTCCTTGGAAATGTAAAACTGATATATATATATAGGCCGTGGCTAATTTGCTGCCGGCAGTGCTGCCGCTGTTTTTTTAATTTTGTGATGTCCAAACAACAAATCCAAACTGTTAGATGTTTAATCTATATTATAATCTACTTGGAGACCAAATTTTACATTTTTTGAAAACTTTTTACTATATATTAAGCTGATTTGAAAACCTCTGATTTCAATGCTGTAGAAATTTACTGAAATCAGCGGTTTTCAAACCAGCTTAATATATCGTAAAAAATTCCAAAAAATGTAAAATTTGGTCTCCAAGTAGATTATAATATAGATTAAACATCTAACGGTTTGAACTTCTTGTTTGGACATCACACGGCTAAATATAGCTCCGGCAGCACCTCTGCTGAAATGCTACCAGCAGCAATTTAGACAGACCCTATATATATATATGAAAAAAAGTGAGAGGTGTACCTGACCCATATTGATACCATGGTGAGAAGCCCTTTTCTCTACAAATGGCCAATCAAAGAAATCTCCATTGTAAGTAACATAAATCCCTGGCTTCACCTCTTGCATGTGTCTGAACCAAGCTCTTAACAACTCCAACTTTATTTAAACAATAGAAATTAGTAATAAAGTTTTTAGATGAAATTGATTTGCCATACTGTAAGTACGTATCAACTTATTACCTCATTCTTCACATTCTCAACTTTGAAGTAACCCTGAAATTCAGTTTTTGGTGTATACTCCAAGTCTTCAATGTCCTCCCCAACGAACTAGCAATAGAAGTAGAAGTAAAATTAGGAAGGGGTGTATATCTCAAAGCATTTTAGTCATTTTCCACTTGAAGGCTAGCTTGGTTATTTGAATTCCTCATTAATAATTAAATTAAAAATAATTAACTTCAAACAACAGTTGATAGAAGAAACTGTATAAATTGATAACCAAACCTCGCGGTTAATAATGAGATAGCCTTGGCCATCTATCATGTAAGAAATCATCATGATTTGATCAGTGGTGGCATCAGGAAACTTGAGGGGCAGTTTAGTTGTTTCGATATCAAATGCACAGACATGCACTTCAGCACGCTGTAAGAGATCACTCCTCTTCTCCAGTAAAGGACCGGAACTACAGATACTCACGTCATACCATTGCCCACATCTCACATCTGTGGCCATACCCCAGTGTACATGTTAGCTAGAGGAGCTAGAGATAGTGCATCAATTAAAAGTTCAGAAAAAACAGGGTACTAACACAGTTCTGGTATATTCCTACAGTTAATTGGTAGATATTGCAATTTCATTTTTTATGATTACGATTGTTCAATTGTAGTAAGGTGTAAAAGACCCCACCAAAAAACACTTTAATATTGAAACAAATCCAGGAAAAAAGCAAAGAGAAAAGCGAAAACCGCTTTAATGGAACAGTAAAGTTGCATACCAAGATCAATAGCAAAACGAATGTGGTATGGCACATCATATTCACGTAACTCGATAATACTATTTGTGTAATCTAAAGTCCTCTCGTTCCTGAAAACAGAATTAATGTCCGGTTAAAATATTATTAAAATATTATTTGGATAAATATTGGTGTTTAAGCACCCATGTTGAACAATTATTTGATTTAAGTACCTTTTGGTACTGTAGAAGGACTCAAATGCTTCCGCTGCATCTTGTTTTGCCTTATTTCTTTCGACCACATGATGAAGGTCATTTCTGACTCCCATCAATTGTTGAACCGTGTCAAAAGAAAGCTTTAAGTACTTCCTTTGAAGGCCGGACAAATGATTTTTCTAATCATGTCAACCAAAATGGTGTTTAGAAATAAAGAATTATGGTAGAAAACTGCACGTTTGAACGTTTTTTAGAAAGAGATTCCCATATGATCTACTAAACCCGAAATAAGCTTTGCCAAAGCTTCATTTGAGTCAAAACTATGTAAATTAGCCTAACTTAGACCTAAATTTAGTCTTAATTGTGCTGAAATGTAATTTGATAATAAAGACTTAATTCTGGCTTAGATGGAAAACATGAGACTTCATAGAGTCATGATTGCATAATTAAACCTCAACTAGATCCATTTGAATCTTGCATGTGCAATTATAGCCCAACTCGGCCTCAATTGTTTGCAGCTAAGGGTTGATTTAGCCAATAATTACAAGAAATGGCCCTTGATTCTGCATTTTAAGTTCTTGTACAACAAGTAATTATGCATTTAAATGCACTGAAAAACTAAGAAAAGCAAACAAGGAACAACAAGCTCATAATGATCCAACTGAAACAAGTACAACAGCACGTACTATCTGATTGGAAAGAATAGTGGAAGTTATGTATGTTATTTTGTCGTTAAGAAGACAGGAGAAGTAGAAAAGCAGCTTACAAGATTGAGATCCTCTTTCTCTACAATCTCAATATCCGCAATTTGGCCTTCATACCTTCTTCTAAGATACCCATCCACCTCTAATTCCGCCTCTTCCTAGAATTTCCAATTTAAAAAATTATCAGCTGCCAACTAAGGTACGGTGCACTGCACCTGCCATCAAGGCTAGTGCCAACATGAAATAATTTATGTGCTCTTGTAAGTACCTTTGTGGCAGCATAAAAGTACGGCTTGAACTTGTACTTAACTTTAAAAGTACAACCGTCCTGAAATAATGAGGAAAGCAAAATTATATTTGTGTTCATTTTCCATGAATTAAGGAGCTTAGTAGAAAATTGTCTATTGCAGGCATCTAACTACGCTGTCTGGTGAGGCCTGACCAAAATGGTAGCGGATGATCTGTAGCTGGTTCTTCAAAAGAGGAAGCAGGTGAGATTTAAACCTTGGTGATTAAACATCCATCTAACCCAATTGACCGTAAATTAGCTCTCCACTACATGCTAGTATGGGGCCTAACCCGAATGATACCATTGAGGTCTGGATCCCGTTCTCTAAATGAGCAAACAAACAAATTTAAATCCTTTGATGAATTAATGCTAACTCATTTTAACGTAAAGTAACATGATAACACAACTCAAAAACCAATGAAATGATAATGTACTTGTAAATAAGAAAGTTATTGAATCTAGTAAATCACCTGAGAGACAAAGTATAGATCAACGCAGCTGTAGATCTTTCCTGTGTCCTCATCCTCCCATGAAGACTGTGTATTGAAATCATGGTCAGAAGAGATTGGACTTCAGTTTAATTTAAGTTGTGCCTATTTTAATGCAAAGATGTTTGATTTAAGAAAATAGTATGAATTGCATGCGGACAAGCTATAAGAGTACTCCTCTGTATCCTCATCCTCCCTTGATGACTGTGTATTGAAATCAAGGTCACAAAATATTTGACTTCTATTTAACTTAATCCTTGCCCATTTTGATGCAAAAAAAAGTTGATTCAAGATAATAGTATGAATTGCATGCAGATGAACCATGAGAGTACTTCTCTGTAATTAGTTGGACTTGTGCTTGCCTAGTTTGAAAATACAATTAGTTCGGGATCTTCAAATTTTGGCCAGATTTTAGATGATAAATAACTACGCATCAGATAACATTTAACAGAGCTAATACCGCTAATTAAAATTTATGAAACAATTTGAGGAGAAGAATCAGAAAGGAAAATCGGTACTGAAGAAAAAGTGGTACCAAAGTTTATTTCTTATGAAATCATAATAGATTAAGTACATTTTGTTCGATTTGGTGTTGACCAGGGGTGCAAATTGGGTATCATTTCATGGTCTGACATGAAACATTTGTTAAAACCATGGTTAGCGGAAAATTAATTTAAAAGAAACGTAGAGTAGTAATTCGTAGCTAGAGATGGAATCAAAGTATATAGAGATGCAATTGCTACCGTAGAAAAGGTGAGAAGCCATCCGAGTCGTTTATCTCCCTCTGTGAAGAGAGAAAACCCTAGCTTACTCTCCAGTTGTTCTTCTGCTCCCAGGCGAAGTTTTTGCTTCGATTTCGACCTCGAATCGTTGCCGTAGGAGTTTGTTCTCTCCCTTCTCCGCCGCTTACCATCTCCGCTCATGGCTGATTACCGATTGAATGAGAGAGAGAGGAGCTAGAGAAATCTTTTTTTTTTCTTTTTTGAATTTCTTGACAGCTTCTGTCAAGTTCGAGAACAAGGAGATCCTGCGATCAGATTGGGAGACGAGGGTTTAGTGAGGCGGGAATTGTGGGTTCGATTCCCGCTCTTTTACTCTCGCTTCTCTTCGTCTAGAAAAATTGACTAGAATTTGTTTCTGATATCTTTCCTTGATTGCACGATCCGTTTGTTTTAATGAGATCTGAGTCGTCCGCTGTCTTTCAGATCCAGTGCAAATTGTGCAATACCTGACCGTGGATAATTAGATCTGGGTCGTCCGTTTTCGCATGATCAAAGTGGATTTTATGTATTTCAAGTGGACACCCAAATAATTTTGACTCGGGACCTACTGGGCTAGAAAGAGAAAAGAGAAATAGATTGGACTATATTTTAATTTTTGTTATATCTGTCATGATTTTATTTGATTTTAGATACGAGTCAATTATAGTATCATATTTTATTTGCTCTTCACTGCAAATGAATTATAGTACCTTTTTAAAGTATTAAATCTAAGGTTTCGAGTTGTAATGTAAGCTATAAATTAAAAATTGTGTATTTTAGTTTATGCGATTTTTTTTCTCATAATCTCTTCTCTCGTCTTCTAATATCTCCTTAAAAAGGAAATTCTTCCAAAGTTTAGTAGATTGTGCAAAAACGAAAAAAAGTCCAGACAAATATGAACTGCACTATATAGGAAACTGAGCTCAACAAACTAACAAAGTAGAGTTAAGCTAATATGACACTAGTGTTATATCAAACTAAATAACATCACATTTTAAATCTTTAGATCTGCTTTAAGATTCGTACAAAATGAAGTGCTTGAACAATAAAAATGGATATTACGAATCTTAAAGCAGATCTAAGGGTTTAAGATGTGGTGTTATTTAGTTTGATATAACACTAGTGTCATATTAGCCTAACTCAACAAAGTAGGACTAAGTTTTTTTGTTTTTTTTTTCAGTGTAAGACAAGAGCCCAATAGATTATACTCAGAAATTAATTTTTAAAATTTAGAATAGAACGATTGCCTACTGCTGAACCTATATGTGATTTGCCCCTGAATAAAATGGACAGAGCCATTGATACTTGTGCCAGAGCAGATTGAACGATATGGATCTAAACTCAAAATTTGAGTTATTTGGCCTACTTGTTTGTTACGGAATTGTGCGGGATGGAATTTGACTGGTTCAGGAACTCATACTCATAAATATACAAAGGAATAATTATAGAAGCGTACTAAATAAGTGTTCGGTTGTACTGTGAGAATAGTTGTGGAGAATCCTATTTTCTTTCTAAAATATTTGATATCAATAAAATAATTATTAATTAAATTAAATCAATTAAACAATATTTTTATTAATAAAATGATAACAATGCAATTAAATAATATAGATTAAATAATAATATTAAATGCATGAAACATTTCTAATAAAATTATTACTAAAATAGGTACAAATAAAATGAGAAAATATTTATAAATAAATAAATAAAATAAGAAGACAACAATTAAAAACATTTACAAAAAATTAACATTTACAAAAATTAACATTTATAAACAAACAAACATTTAAAATATGTAATTACAAAAGGCATTTATTAATTATTATTTTATGAAATATAAATATTTAGTTTTATAACTAAAAAAATTGTATTTAATGAGATGAATATAATGATAATCTAACTAAACGGCAGTTTAAATATTTTAGCCGACTGGAGACGCACCAATCAAGTGGCCCAACAGCCGCTAATGCAGCGGGCACTTATTGAACGAGTGCGTATCCTCTGAGATATCTCAACTTTTGCGTGACCGACGTGTCCGGTGCCTACTCGGGGGTGATGTAGGGGTCCTTATTATTTCTGCTTTGAGATTCGTGCAGAACGTATTCAAACGATTGGGATTTTTCCACAGAGTCACGCAAAGTTTGAGATACCTCGGAGGCTACGAATTCCTTATTGAACGGCCGAGCCAACTTTTCCCTATGTTTGATTTTCTGTGACAGTAACCGTGCCATTGAATAGAGCAGCTATTTGTTTAATATCTGATATTCAGGAGGCTCTATGACAACATAATATAGACACGTAAGTTTTGAATGTAGTTTTAAAATTTTCACTAAAGTTTTTGCTAATAGATTGTAAAATTTTCACTAAAGTTTTTGCAAATAGAACTGTTAGGTGTAGATTATAGAGAATTGTTAGAATTGCTTGCTATTGTTAGCTCTATTTCATTCACTTTGTCGTATGACAAAATAGACTGGAGATGAAAAAATTTAGAGAAGTTCTCAACTCACTCTATTTACGCTATTTTGAACTTTGGTGGGTACCAACCAACTCATACTATGATTTGGTGGCATTTACCAGTTCCCCCTAAACTAAGAATATTCATGTGGTTAGTGACACACAATCTCATTCTGACCAAAGATAACCTTACTAAAAAAGATTGGATAGGTAACACCCAATGTCACATTTGTGGTCAACATGAAACAGTGGATCATTTGTTCCTAACGTGTGACTTAGCTCAACAGGTTTGGTTTTTGTTAGGAAAAAGTCAAGAGGTAATGCATCTCTGGCACAATTGGAATGGTTTGATTCAGATTGCTACTCTCTTAAAATTGAAGATCGAACAGGCTTTCTAATTGTCATGAGTGCTATCACTTGGACACTTTGAAAAAATCGAAATGACATGTGCTTTAATAATGCTCAAGTTAAAACAGCTAGAATATTGATTACTATGATAAAATCTCTTTGTTTGTATTGAATAGGTGTGCTGAAAAAGAAAACCAAGGACTCTGTTGGAGAGTGAATGTCACTAGTGGAGGATGTGATTCCTATTAGCCAGTTCATGCCTTTATACCAGCGTACTGACATAGATGAGAACTCTGCAGCCCCTTAATTGGATTGAATCAAAAAGAAATAATTTTAAATTTTATTTTAGAACTTACAGTACATTGAGACAACACACACCAAGAGCAAAAGAAAGAAAAAAACAATAAACCACAGAGAGAACATTTTCATCAGCAGCTGGGATCCGAGTTAATTGGATTGAATCCAAACTGCCTGTCAGCTGCATACTTGAACTGAACCCAGTCACCTCTGTTCAAGGTTCTTCCTTGTATCAGGATGCACACATTCCCGGCACGACGTAGAATGCTCGGCTTGATCTCCTCGACACTCGTAAACCCGGTGCAGTCGAGCTGGATACCAGACTGAGCGCACACACAGTTGTTCCTTATCACCACTTGGTATTGGGGTTTGCCTTGAATCAAGCTTCCCGTCCGTGATTCAGTGACCAGGATATCTCTGTAGCTGCATTGCGACTGTGCGTACCCTGTCACATGCCACAAATTATTGTGATTTGTTTTATACAAAATAAAATGCTATCACACACGTGGCATGTTCAATCAAGTATTTTTTTATCTTTTACTGATTTCTGTATTGACAAGCTAAAATGCCTAATCCAAATTAATTGAGAGAAGGGAAAATTGATCAGTATTATTCACAAATCTTTTGTCGGAGAGAGAGAGAGAGAGAGAGGAGAGGGAGAGAGAAGGGTAAAGGTTTTAACAGAGCAGTTTTGGCTTCATGCAGCAGACGAAGCCTATGCAGTGCTGTTTTGATTCAACAGTATGTGCGCTGCATGAAGCCAGAACTGCTCTGTTAAAATATTTACCCAGAGAGGAAGGGGGAGAGAGAGAGAGAGACCTTTGACGAGGAAGTAGAAGAGGGCCATGGCTTGAACGAGCTTTACAGGAGATACCATTATTGTTTTTATTTGGGCTGCTCGGACTAGGCCTATCCAAAAATATAAATATCTGAAATATTTTTGTCATTTATATATAGATGTTTCCTATGCTCAAAACTATGTTCGGTTGGAGGATGGTGGATAGAATCAAATTGGAGATGAACAAATTAAGCTTAGGAAGTTCTTTTGTTGTCGGTAACTTTTAGCTGGAGGTTAAGGTTATTAGGTGATTAGGTCAACAAAGAAACTTATTAACATCTTTTAGTTTACCCCCAAAAGTTTTTTTTTTACACCTAGTTTGGATGGAGAGTAGGAAAGGGAGGTAAAGAATAGAAGGAAATGCAAAAGAGTAGAACAATGTTTGTAAATAACAGTATGTATGCGGTCATCGGACGGATAGGGTACCGCCAAGCGATTAATCGGGAATAATCGGCTGATTAATTGAAAAAATTCATAATGGTTTAGTCATCGCTAATGACTAATCGGACAATTAATTGGGCTAAAGGGGCATTTTTTACAACACTAGAGTAGAAAGGAAGATTAACATTTTTAATTTTTTCGTGTTTGGATGATTACTGAAGGAAAATAAATTTAATTTTTATTTCTATCTTATTTTTTATTTAGTTGATTAAAATTTAGAAGGTTAATGTAAGAAATTCGGTAACTATTGTAAAATTGTGATAAAAAAATTGTCTAAGAATTATATAAGTAAGACATAAAGTATAGCATTTCTATTATTTTTTCTAAAAATATTTGTAACAAAAAAAAATTTCATCCGTTACATTTCAAATTGAAAGGGAAACAAATTATATTGATCATAATGATACAAGGTTAAACCTTTTACCTTCTATATCATTCTCCTTCAATATAATTTTGTCAAATATGATTCAACAAAAAAATATATTTTCTTTCCATTCCCTCCCTTCCTCTACTCTCCATCCAAACAAGGTGTTAAGGTCAGTAGAACTATCATTTTCATTGATTAATAAAAAATTAATTTACAAAGGCAGTAATTAAATATGCACAAAGTCTCTAAATTAGATATCCTGTGCCAATTTGAGAACTCAATCGCGGTACCCAAAAGTTTACATTTTGTTTTGTGGAGAAGTTAACGGGCAAATCAATCATTAAATGAGGAATCAATAAGCGAATTAACGTTTAGATCTTATCTTATTGCCGAAATTTATCACCGGAATATGTTCTAAAAATTCGTTAGCTTCTGTACTGGATGAAGTTAAGGAAAAACGCATCACCTCGAAATTGCCTTTACCTACTGATATTAGTGAGATTGTGCTTAATGCACAATCTTTTGGGAATTGATTGTTTTTTAATGTTTAAACTCTTTATTTGGAATGCACGGGGTCTAGGTATGTCTAAAAAATGCCGTGTACTACGAGATTATGTTAAAGATCATTCTATCGATATTCTTGGTGTAGTTGAAACGAAAACAGAATCCTTCAAAGATAGAACCCTCTCATCTTTAGGTTCCAATTTAACTGCATGGATTCAAAAGCCTTCTGTGGGGAGGTCTGGAGGTTTACTTGTGGGATTTGATTCTTCTAAATTCAATTTGATTACTAGTTGGATAGACGAGTTTACTATTTCAATTCATTTCCAAAACAAAAATAATCTTTTTGAATGGACATATACTTTGGTCTATGGTCCTGTTCTCTCATCTAAGCGTAATGATTTTTTCAGTGAGTTAGATTTGATTGCTAGTTCTAATATTTCGGTTTGGTTAGTATGTGGTGACTTTAATCTTATTCGTCACAGATCTGAAAGGGTAGGACCTTCTTTTAATCATACTTTAAGTACCAGATTTAATACCCTTATAGCTCGACTCTCTTTTATTGAATTGCCCCTAAGTGATAGACGATTTACATGGTCTCGATCAGTCACTTCTACCTCTAAAGCTTTATTAGATCGTGTTTTTTGTTCAATTTCATGGGAGGCTCAATATCCTTCTCATAGATTAACTTCTCTTCCCAAGTTCATGTCTGATCATAACCCTTTAATATTACAAACCTCTTCTTCTGTATTTCATGCTACTAGTAATTTTAAATTTGAGAAAGTATGGCTTGCTCAAGAGGGCTTTCATGAGTTATTAATTACATGGTGGAACTCTTTTTCAATTCTACCTAATTTAGGCAGACAATGGCAACTTAAATTACAATTTTTAAGAAGAAAATTACGTGGATGGCATGCTAATGTCATGGGTGCCCAAAAAAGGGCAAAGCATAGTTTACTTTCTCAAATTTCTCATTATGAAGAGTTAGATGAATCTAATAATCTTAGTTCAGTTGACTTAGAAAATTAGAAGACATGTCAATCTTCTCTTCATAAAATTTATTTAGATGAAGAGGTATATTGGCAACAACGAGCTAGATTAAAATGGTGTTTACAAGGTGATTTAAACACCAAATTCTTCCATGTTACAGCTTCTTCTCGTAAGAGGAGAAACTTTATTTTTTCTTTGGAAATTGATGGCAATCAGTGTTCTGATCCTTTGATTCTAAAACAACATGTTGTCGACTTCTATAAATCCTTGCTTGGCACCACCACTAGTAGGGACATCACTTTAGATCCAAATCTTTGGCCCTCTTCAAAAAAATTAACTATTTCTCAAGCAACCAGTTTGGAATCTCCTTTTACGATGGATGAAATACATAAAATTATGTTCTCTTGTAATCCTAATAAGGCTCCTGGCCCTGACGGATTTTCGTTCTAATTTTATCAAACTTTTTGGGACACAATCAAGCTTGATATATTTCATCTGTTTCAAGCTTTTTATACCAATTCTCTTGATCTATCAAAGCTTAATCTTGCTTCTATATGTTTGATACCTAAAAAGGATGATCCTAAACTGGTTACTAATTATAAACCCATCAGTTTGATTAACTGCATTTTCAAGCTTATTACAAAAGCCCTTACTGAAAGATTATCAATAGTTATTTCCTCCTTGATTGATCATTCTCAGACAGCTTTCATTAAGGGCAGGTTAATCACTGATAATATTGCTAGTGCTCATGAAGTTCTCCATCAACTTAAAAAGAAACATCTCAAAGGTGTTCTCTTTAAACTTGATTATGAGAAAGCATTTGATAAGGTTAATTGGGATTTCTTAATTGAAATTTTAAGGGCTAGAGGTTTTGGAAATCTTTTTATAAGTTGGATACATGTTATTTTATTGAGTGGTAAATCTTGTATAAATTTTAATGGTGAATTAAGTGCATATTTTCATTGTAAGAGGGGGGTACGTCAGGGTGATCCCTTATCCCCTCTTCTTTTCAATCTAGTTGCTGATGTGTTAAATAAATCGCTTCAAAAAATTCAAGGTGCCGGTTTTATTCAAGGATTGGGCCAATTTTCAAGTATCGGTTCTGTTTTGAATCTGCAATTTGCGGATGATACTCTTATCTTCTTACAAGCTGATCCTAGGATGGTTGAAGCTTTAAAATTGCACTTAACTGCCTTTGAAAATCTTTCTGGAATGAAGATTAATTATACCAAATCTGAAATGATTCCTTTCAATATTTCTGAAAATGAAGGCAATTTTTTGGCTGATATTTTTGGCTGTCCAATCTCTTCCCTTCCTCTAAAGTATCTTGGTATCCCTTTGCATTATAAGAAACCTTCTATTGCTGATTGGCAAGTTATTATTGATCGAATTGCCAATCGTATTCAGGGGTGGAAAGGAAAACTCCTATCTATTGGTGGGCGAGTTACTTTATTAAATTCTGTGTTATCGGCAATCCCTATTTATTGGATATATGTTTTTAAAATGCCAACACAAATCAGAATGCGAATTGATAAATTAAGGAAACGTTTTCTTTGGTATGGTGGTGATTCAGTAAGAAAAAAATATAACTTGGTCTCATGGGAGGCTGTCTGCAAGAGTAAGAATCAGGGAGGATTAGGTGTCTTAGATCTTTCCCGACTTAATCAATCTCTTTTAGCGAAATGGTGGGTACAGTTTCAAGATCCTAAAATTACAGGTCTTTGGAAATCTATTATTATCGATAAATATGGCTTTACAGGTTACTCTTCCAATTGCTCTCCTTTTTGGAAGGATATTCTTAAGGGTTCTCACATTGTTCACTTGGGATTTTTGAAGCAATTA
Source organism: Carex pumila (assembly GCA_033356055.1). Taxonomy (NCBI): domain Eukaryota; kingdom Viridiplantae; phylum Streptophyta; class Magnoliopsida; order Poales; family Cyperaceae; genus Carex; species Carex pumila. The sequence goes on from JARJHM010000376.1 coordinate 289,941, forward strand.
GGAAATGGGCAAACAATTTTATTTTGGCATGATAGATGGATTTCAGATTTTCCATTATCTCCTACTTACCCATTCTTATTTTCTATCACATGTGATCCTAACCTCTTAGTTATTGAGGCCTATTCATCGGGTCTTTTGCACATTCAGTTTAATCGACAATTGACAGGGGTATTGTTAACAGAGTGGAATGATCTGTTGGGGTTTTGACGGTTCAAACCCATTGATTTAGCTTAACAGCGGAAGTGTGTAAAACAAAATTTTTACAGTTAAGTTAAGCTAAAAATTAAACGAGGTATGTCAGGAAACCTTCCAAGGCGGTCCACCTTCAGTATTCCTTTGGCATCAAAACCTCATTTAATTTATTTACAGATCTACTCCATGATTGATTTTCTAAAGCATTAAATCTATTTACAAATTAAATAGATTAATATAACAATTTATACCTTGATTCCAAATCTCAGTTGGAATGCAGAATAAGCGAGAAGAGCTACACCAAGGAAGGAATCGACTCGTAGTATCACACGTGTGATACCTCTATCGGTTATCCACCATGACTAACCGGAGAGCGGTTTATTTCTTCTGCCAGAAATACCGTAAACCGCGGAATTCTGCTGAAACACTATTCACCGAGAAAAAGGACGAAATAAATATATTTGTGTCCCGAGGTTACTTGGTATCGCTTTAAAAGCTAAACTGCGGGATTTCGCAAAATATATTATTTTCCTAATCTCGAAATAACCGAAATCAAGGAAGAGAGAAAAACCGATTAACAAAGTAATCAGATTAACACGTGAATTAGTGAGTCTTTCTCTCTACCCCTACCCCTCTATTTATAGACTTTTGAGGAGGTTTGCAAAAGACCAAAATACCCCTCAAAACAAATCTATTTACCAAAAGCCCTTGACACCTCATCCTTTTATCATGTGAAATGACCAAAATACCCTTGCCACCTCACATGACACATGTCAACACATGGGAAGTCGGCACCAAGGGTAAAAAGACCATTTTGCCCTTGGCCCATTAAGGCATGAATAGTGTTGGGCTTTGATTTTGGGCTTTGACTTTGGGCCTTTAATTTTAATTAAGGCTTTGATTATTTTGGGCTTTTAAATCCATAATTCAAACCCATAATTAACAATTAAAATTCCAAATCATATATATATAATTGTCATGTACAATTATATTTCTTTTCGGTTCTTTTTCGGTAACTTTTATACAACGTAACGTGTACGTTTATAAATTAACCGTTGTTTCTGCTTGTCATTCTAAATGACATTTATAATTTAATTATATCACGTATAATTAATTATAACCATCTTAATATTAATTATAATCAATTTATAATTAATCAGTAAGATTCTCCGAGTAGCTCCTATATGGTGTGACCCAATAGGATCTGTGTTATGTTGGTAAACAGAGTTAAAACTGTTTTAACTTCTGTTAGTCATGGGTGGCATCTGGCAACACATCATGACCATCCAATTACACAGATGATGCTGTACTGTACAATATCACGATCCAGTAAACAATTTACTTGTGTCAGTTCTTCTGTCTCATAGCTATCAGATCAGTTTTAAGGTAGATATGTGTCATCCTTGTTAACTGTATCTTTTCTTGATCTTGAGTAGATTATCAAATATAATTACTCTTGTAATTATACTGCATGCAGATAATCTAACTCTACCAAGGGGCCCAGTGATGCTATAGCTCGTATAGAGATACGAGGGACAAGTAGTATTCTTGGTAGACTATCACTTCCTCACCTAAGCTATACATATGGAAATGCTACCGTTATGGCTGCTTTTTACGGACAGCGTTAGATAACACTTACTCATATATATTTCTTAGTGGGAACGATAAATACCTCATACTGTAGAACTTTGACACTGAATGAAAACATTAATGACACGAACACAATTCTATTTAATGTTTCATTCGGGGTCTGTCAAATACCATGTTCCTAGAACATGTATCTATGTGATTAAAATGACATCTCGTGTCAGGTGGTTTGTAAAACTTAACCATCTTTTAATCCACATACTAACCTTATAGCGGTAATTAGTGTTCCTGCTAATTACCTTGGTCAGTGATCTTTTAAGAGTATATATTATCTATATTATGGAGTTTCACAATTTTAGTCATGAACTCGAAATGATCCACAAATGCAATAATACTCAAGGCAACAAAATGATATATAAATAAACATTCAATTCATGAACAAAGCTTTATGATTAATTTATCGTATTATTGACTTCTAGATTATTACAAACTAACATGATCTTCACTCTCAACTAAGTATTTTTAGTCCTGACCCATCTAAATCTGATTCTTTGTTATGGCGATGGTCATCAGGTGGTAATTTTTCTGTTCATTCTTTTTTACTAGTGGCTTGAGTATGGAGGAATTATTAATATGGAGTATGCCTCCATTTGGAATGCCAAAATACCTTTAAAAATAAGAATTTTTCTCTGGCTTCTACAAAGGAATAAAATCCTTACAAAGGCCAATCTTGCTAAAAGAGGATGGACTGGAGATACCTCTTGTCCATTTTGTGGTGCTTTTGAGTCAACTGATCATTTATTTGTTAATTGCTACTTTGCTTTTCAGATTTGGAGTTGGATTGCAGCTCATAATAACTACACTTTTTCTGGTTCTACTATGTCAGATATATGGTCCTTAGCAGCCCCTATTCCCTTAAAGGAACCATTATTAATTGAACTTGTTCGAGGAGTAGTCTTATGGACACTTTGGTTAGAAAGAAATAAATTGTGCTTTCAAAATTCTAATATTCCTTCTTTGCAGACAGTAGGATCAAAGATAATCTCTTTGACAAAATTTTGGTGTTCAACTCTTAGTAATAATTTGTTACATTCTTTACATCTAATTTTGCCTATCGATACTACTTCTTTGCCATGTCAGGCTTTGATTATTCATACAACAGATATGAATCCTCCTTCGGCAGGGGAAGAGGATGGGGAAGAGGCCCGGGTTATACCAACTTCCCTAGAACACAACGATGGAACCCTTATGCTTGGTTCCGACCTTCTTCTGGCTCTGACATGAATTGAATGCTAATAGGCCTTGATTTGTCATTCTTGTAGTTTGTGGTGGTTCAGTTTAAGGTTTCAAGCTGTTCTATGTTGAAGTTTGAATTTCTTCTTTCTTTTGTTATGTGTTGTAATGTGGATCTTGTATGCTATTGCATTCTCCAAATTTGGAGTTTGTTATGGCCATCATTTATAAGTTTCAATAGAAACTGGTGGGATTCCCCACTATTTCAAAAAAAAAAAAAAATCTTTAATCGGGAGTATTTATTTATTTTTTGGTTACACTTTAACCAGGAAATGATAAATTAATAATGATATACTCGATCATGTTATTCAAACTTTAATTCATTCTGTTCTGTAATCTATTGATGCCAAAAATTTTCATCGTATCCTCTGAAAAAAAAAAATCCAAATTTGTTCTCAATTTCATTTGGATTTTGACCCTAGTGCTGGCAATGTCATCACTCACAACGCTAAGGCTATACTTTAGAATCAGAGGTAAAGCTTTATTAATGGAAAGGGAGGGGAGTCTCTCCTTTGCATAGTAATCTTATACTCCGATTTGGGAGGGAAAACTTTCACCAAAAATCTACATGATACTCCCCTCCGCACAGTAACCGTTCTCCTTCATTTCCTCTCCGATTCTCTTTTTTTGGAGCAGGTGAAGACACGTCTGATCGGACGAGCTGGTGAGATCTCCCCTCTGCACAGTGATTTCTTCTTTCCTTTTCTCTGCTTACCCTCTTCTGGAGCTGAGCCTAATGGTACCTGGTTTTCTTTTTTCTTAAACTTTTCAAACAAATAGTATGCAAACAGAAGAATTAATTGAGTAACATACTAAAATTGTTTATCAATTATTTTTTTAATGAATATAATTATTGTTATGTGAATATCCTTGTAATATATAACTCTGAATAAATGACATAACATAACAGAAACACTTGTTGTTTAAGCAATAATTTTTTTCGTCTATTTGACTAATTTGCAAAAACATACAATTATTGAATTTTACGATTTATCTATTTTTAGAGTTATGCAGGTTTAAGCAAATTGGAATTGCAATAAGAATTCCTGGAACCGAAAAAATCATGAAGACATTTATTAAGAATTTAAATTGTAATATTTTTAAACTTAAGAAAGTGTGTTTGATGTTGTTTCAACAAGGAACAAACGTTATCACGATTCAGCCTGTAAAGAAACGCTGATGAACAACTTGACCAAACTCAGAAGGAATAACAAACGTTGGTAACGTTTGTCAATCGTTACAACGATTTAATTAAATCAGCGTTGTAACGTTTGATAAACGTTATAATGATTTAAATTAAATTCAACCTTCAGAAATTCTTGTCTTTGATCAAATTTTTACATTGCAAAATGTTATGTATTGTTTTATAATCGTTGGTAATGTTTTTATCAATCTCGCATAAAAAGAAAACATGGATTTTAAAATTGAACTAAAACGTTGTAACATTTTATAATATGTCAAATTGCTCTTTTTGGAGCTGTCTCTATAAATAGAGCTGTGGAGTCTCTTCCCCACTAATCTTAGCTGACCCTAAATTTAAAAAACGTTGTTTTTCTGTGAGCTTGGTTACTCCATTGTTGTGAGGACTTAAAACTTCAAAATCCCTCAAAGAAACTCAAACTCACTTCACTAATCTTGAGTTAGATTAGGTTAGAGTGATCTTTTAAGTGTTTCTCTTAAGTAGCTTAAACTTAGATACTTCGTTCTCTTCTCAAGTTGGCCGTGTAACTTTCCGATTGGATTGTAGGCTCACCGATTCACAAGTTGTAAACATTTCTCGTTGGGTATAGAATGGCGCACCTAGAAGAGGTTGTAATGCCCTGGAGATGTAGGCCTTTGTTTTGCCAAACTTCGTTAGCATCCCGCGTGTCAAATTTCTCTAAACTCATCTATTTACTTTTAATCGCATTTATTTTCATTTTTTTGAGTGATTAACGGTGTAATTAGTATAACAACACTTTATTAACTATACTTTCATTGCGCGGGTCTTGGTGACCAGGTCCTCCGACTCTTGGTGATATTTTTCAAATTGTGGTAAAACACTTAAATCGGAGTTTCTTACTAAAACTTATGATTATTTAAAGTTCAAAAATAATATATCAATGCTCTTATTGCAAAAACATCAATGACGCGTTAATATTTTATTCTCTGATTAATCTCAACACAAGTACATTGATAATTCATTACAAAAACATCAACGAAACGTCAATACCAAAATAATAGTTTAAAAAATATCTAGTTCCGCTAACTATATCAGAGGTAAGTATAGTTTTCAAATTTTTGAGAAATCAAAGGCGTAACTAGATCATCTAGTACTATTAGAGTTTCTAATTTAATGTAGTAGTTTTTAATTCAGTTTCAGAGATGTAAGAGAGTTTCTTATTTAGAAACTATACAACAAAGTTTTTTTTATTAAGAAAATGTTTATAAATTCTATGCTAATTAAATAATTAACTCAAATTATTTTTCATTTTTAATTTGTTGCTGATATGGCTTAATAAAAACTCTAAAATTAATTTTAGAGATGTAATAATTATTAGAAACGTTAGAGACCTTGTTGTTCGTACAATAATCTTTTACGTCTATTTGACTAATTTGCAAAAACATACAATTATTGAATTTTACGATTTCTTCTATTTTGAGAATATGTAGGTCCAAGAAGAGTAAGAACTGTTGAATAATAAGCTTGGACTGAAGAAATCATGAAGACCTTTATCAAGAATACATATTGTAAAATCAAATGCTTGGTAAAGTATGTGTGAGGTTGATTAAATTGAGATAAAACGTTATGAATGTTTTTAAAACGTTGGTAACGTTTTATAATAATCAGAAGCCTCAAAAGAATCAAGTTATAACGTTATAACGTTATACAACCGTTGTAACGTTTTACAAAACGTTATAACGGTTGATAAACGTTGTAACGTTTAAAAGCTACAGAACAACTGGAGTGCAACTGTTCAATACAAGCAATAAACGTTGTAACGTTTATAAATCGTTATAACGGTTTTGAAACGTTGTAACGGTTATAAAACGTTATGTAACGTTTTCTAAGCTGTCAGAAAATTAAAACCCTAAATCGTATTTGAATAAAACGTTGTAACGTTTAATAAAACGTTGGTAACGTTTTATGTCAAACAGCTCATTTTTGAGCTGCCACTATAAATAGACTGAAGGGATCACTTTCAAATCTATCTAAGCCGACCCTAATCATTTCAAAAGCGATTTTCTGAGAGCTTAGCCTACTCCATTGTTGTGAGAGCTTAAAACTTCAAAATCCCTCAAGCAACCACAAACCTACTTCACTAATTTTGATCTAGATTAGGTTAGAGTGATCTATTGAGTGTTTCTCTTGTTCTTGAGTAGCTTGTGTGACTTCCCTTGTTTGTAAGGGCTCGCCGGCTCAAATCTTGAGTTGCTCGTATGACTTCCCTTGGTTGTAAGGGCTCGCCGGCACTCATCTCTCGTTGGCCGTGACTTCCCATTTTGTAAGGGCTCACGGTTCACAATTGTAATCCATTCATATTGGGTAATAGAAAGGCGCACCTAGAAAGAGGTTGCGACGCCCCGGAGACGTAGGCCATTGTTTTGCCGAACTCCGTTATCATCCCGCGTGTCAATTTCTCTAAACTCATCTATTTACTTTCAATTGCAATTTATTTTTAGTTTTTGTTCAATTAGAGGTGCCCCTAAGTGTAACAGGATGCTCTTGTAAACCGGTATGAAGGAAATACCCAAATCAAACGAACCAAAATAACCGGTTTAGAAGCAAAATTTGAAACCTTTAAGGTTGAAGATGGTGAAAGCATTGAGGATATGTATAATAGACTTATGCATATCCAAAATGAGTTTACCGAATTGGAAGAACCACTTTCTAACAATAAAATTGTAGGAAAGCTATTGAGGGTGATCCTCATGAGGGATAGATGGTCCGGGTTGGTGAGTGCTCTAGAGGCAATCCAAGGCACGCACGACACATTCACACCGGATGACCTCTATACCCATTTTAGGAGTTTTGAAGAAAAACTTCGACAATCCGGTGATTTGAAGCAAAGCTCAAAATCCAAAACCGTAGCTTTTCCGGCACAAAACCGTAACTTTCCAAGCTCCTCAAACACACGTCTTTCAAATGATCAATTTATCAACAAAATTGATCATGAAACATCCAAGGATGCCCTTCTCTTATCCAAGATGTTCCAAGGGATGCTTGACTTTGAAAGAAAGGACAACAAGGAACGAGAAGAGAAGAACAAAAGGGTAATGTGTTTCGCTTGCCATAGAGAAGGGCATTCCATTCAAACATGCTTCAAGCTATTTCCACAATTGAAGAATACGGATGGTGAAACACAACAAGATAGGAAACCAAGACAAAAGTATGATTGGTACAAAAAGAAGAAAGCTAAGGCTATGCAAGCTTTGTTCTCGGATAGTGAGACGGAACAATCCGATACGGAATCGAAAAATGAAGAGGAGATCAACCTTGCATTGATGGCAAGTGTAGATGAAGGTCCCTTGAAAATTGACATAGACTCGATTATAGCAAGCAAGAACATCACCGATGAGACAACCATCAACTTTCTCATGGAGCTTGCTAAATCAAGGAATGCCAAGGGGGGAGATGATGAAGTCGAAATCTCAACAAATTTCGCTAATGAGGTACACTTAACAATTAGTCTTGATGGTTATGAGACCGAATTTGAATTTATAAATGAAGGTGGCGAAGAATATAGTGGTGAAATTGACATTGAAAATTGTATAATCACAAATGAGACCAACAATGACTCGTGTACCAATCGGTTAGAAACCAATGATGCAAGCACTTTCACCAATAAAATCCTAATGCACGATGCTAATGAATCTAGATTGCGATCTCTCACTGATGAGTTGAATAGAACCTTGGTTGAAAAGGAAGGTATTATTCAAAAATTAATTGCTAAAAATGACATGTTAGAATTTGAAAATAAAAATTTAAAAACATCGCACCTAGGTGAAATAGGCATTTTAAGAGTTAAAGCTCAAACCTTAGAGATCGAAATTCGGGCATTGAGATCTCCTAGTGAATTTTCAAATGTCACTAGTCTAGATTCTTACTATATAAGCAATTTGATACATAATCAATCCTATCATAAAAAGGATAGAATTGGTCTTGGATTTGAGAAGGGTAAATCCTCATTTAAATCCAATCACATGCAAGGCCCTAAAGAAAAATGAGAACATTCTCAAACTTCAAATATTCCTAATGCCAAACTAAAGTTTAATTGTGAACAATATTCAACTTATCAATTTTTTACTAAAAAGGGTTTAACTCCTTTGAATAAGGAGTCATCCAAATTGAAATTTTCGCATGCTTCAAATGCTAAGTCAAATCAAAAGTCACCAAATTATGCATTTAGGTACAAGTACAATAAAAGAAACTTTAAGAACAAAAATATTTTTAAAGATTGTGATAGGAACACCTTTATTCCAAAAGAGTCAAATAAAACTTATTTCAAAGGACCCGATGGATGGTTTTATGAATTCAAAAATAAAATTGCTTTACAAAATCCAACTCAAAGAAATGGTTTAGCTAGAGAAGTACCATCTCATCCTCTTTCTAATGTAATTGGTGATCATAGGGAAAGGGTTAAAACAAGATCCAAATTAAATCAAATGATAGGTCATTGTGCATTTGTATCTCATATCGAACCTAAAAATTTCAAAGATGCAAATGTAGACCCTAGTTGGATTTGTGCCATGCAAGAAGAACTTGGTCAATTTGAAAGGAACAAAGTTTGGGAACTTGTACCTAAGCCAAGTGATAGAATGATTATTGGAACCAAATGGGTTTTCAGAAATAAAAAGGATGAAGATGGAAATGTAATTCGCAACAAAGCTAGGTTGGTAGCTCAAGGGTACAAACAACAAGAGGGTATTGACTTTGAAGAAACCTTTGCACCCGTAGCTCGTCTTGAATCCATTAGAATGCTTTTAGCATATGCCTCAAACAAAAATTTCAAATTATTTCAAATGGATGTTAAAAGTGCTTTTTTGAATGGATTCATAGATGAGGAGGTGTATGTTAATCAACCTCAAGGCTTTGTTGATTCAACATTTCCTAATCATGTGTATAGACTCACCAAAGCACTCCATGGACTTAAACAAGCCCCTAGAGCATGGTATGGTAGATTAAGTTCTTTTCTAATTGACAATGAATTCATTAGAGGCAAAAATGATACAACTCTTTTCACCAAGAAGAGAGATGGATCACTTTTGGTGGTGCAAATTTATGTAGATGATATAATTTTTGGTTCACCTAATGCGGCACTTGCCGAGGAATTTTCTTCTCTTATGAGTAGTGAATTCGAGATGAGCATGATGGGTGAATTGAATTTCTTCTTGGGACTCCAAATCAAGCAACTCATGGATGGCACCTTTGTGAGTCAAACCAAGTATGCGAAGGAGTTGATCAAGAAGTTTGGGATGACCGAAAGCAATACAAGCAAAACTCCAATGGCTACGAATGCTAATCTTGACTCGGATCCAAATGGCACATCGGTGGACATCACTCAATACCGAGCTATGATAGGTAGCCTACTTTATTTAACCGCTAGTAGACCTGATATAATGTTTGCGGTATGTCTATGTGCTAGGTATCAATCAAATCCCAAAGAATTGCACTTCAAAGCCGTTAAAAGAATTCTTAAATATGTCAAGGGTAGTTTAAATTTGGAATTATGGTATGACAAACAATCGGATTTGAACTTGATAGGATATGCCGATGCCGATTTTGCCGGGGACCGTATGGATAGAAAAAGCACAAGTGGTACATGCCAATTTCTTGGTGGTTCACTTGTATCTTGGTCAAGTCGCAAACAAACCTCGGTTGCCCTTTCCACAACGGAAGCCGAGTATGTTGCGGCCAGTAGTTGTTGCACACAAATTCTTTGGATGATCCAATCCCTAAATGATTATGAAATTCGCTTCCGCAACGTACCAATTATGTGTGACAATACTAGTGCCATTATGATATCCAAAAATCCGGTTCTTCATTCTAGAACCAAGCACATAGAGATAAGGCATCATTTTATTAGGGATCACATTGAAAAATGTGAAATTGAACTCATACATATCAATACCAAAGAACAAATTGCCAATATATTCACCAAACCTCTAAATACTCAACAACACAATGAATTAAGATTTAAATTAGGCATGGTTGAACTTAGAGAATAGACATATTCATAACTTATTTCAAAGTAATTCATTGCAATCAAAATAGTTCATTTAAAGACTGTTATGCAGGAACAAAACGTTATAACGTTTTTGAAAACGTTGGTAATGTTTTTCTTCTGTTACTTAGCCAAAATTCTGAGATAAACTATACTATATAAACGTTGTAACGTTTTGAGAAACGTTGGTAACGTTTTATGAAACTTCAAAAGTCCGAGAGATGCACCAAAACGTTACACAAACGTTTTGAAAATGTTACAACGTTTATCTGACAAGGGGCTAACATTGTAAAAGTTTCATTCAAAATGTTGGTAACGTTTGTAAAGCGTTACAACGGTTATCTGACAAGGGATCAAAATTGCAAAAATTATAAATGAAAACGTTGTAACGGTTTCCAAACGTTGGTAACGTTTTGTGAGACTTCAAAAGTCCGAAAGCTTCACAAAAACGTTACACAAACGTTACAAAAACGTCATAACGTTTTAAGTAAAAACACAGTGTTTTGAACAAACGTTGGTAACGATTGTCAAACGTTGGTAACGTTTTATAGCGAAAAAGGGTTATATTGGATCCGGACCCGTCCCTTCCTTATTATTTTTTCTCCATTCTCCCTTCCTTCTCCATTCTCTCTTCCTCCTCTACTCCGCCGCTCTCTCTCTCTCTACCCATTCCGGCCATTTACTTCACCAAATCAAGAAATTCTTCGTGATTTCTCTTCTCCTTTCTTCTCTCTACTCTATTCTCTTCTCCAAATCTCATTTCTCTCTCTCTATCTCTCTCTCTTCAAAACCCTAGCCAAAACCGTAGGCGCAAATCCAGGTGATCCGACCGTTGGATTGACAATCCGGCTTCACCACTGCAATTCTTGGGTTCGTCTCTTCTCAGTTTCACGCTTCTCTTCTTAATCGGTAAACTTTCACTCTCAACTCAATCAAATGGCTCCAAAATCCTATGCTATTCCTAAGGGTGGTAAGAAAAGACCCCGTGTGGACCCGGAGGGTGCTCAAGGTAGTGGGGGAAACATAGAACCGAACTGGACAATTCATCGGTCAAATAGGTACCTCTTTCGGGATATAGTTGTCTATGAGAATTATGTGGGGTCTTTCATGAATAGGAAGATAACGGATTGCTACCGGTTTGACAAATCCACCGTTACTTTCTCCCAACCCGAAGATGACAAGATAATTGACTATGTGAAACATTGGGGTTGGGAACCAATTCTGAGTTGTAATGAACCGTACACCGATCTCCTAACCCGCACATTCTATGCAAACATCAAAATCCAAGATGAACCCTTCATTATCACTTCTTGGGTTGGCGGGCAAGAGATTGCACTTTCTCTGGGTAATGTGGCTCAATGGCTTGGGGTTCAGAATGACGGGGAGGAAACCTATCCCTTGAGGAGTTGGCCTCTCTATGCCGATGGTACCTCAAGTGAGTACAAGAAATGGTTTGACCGGAACAACATAGCCGGAGCACCAATCTATACATCTCACCTTCCATCCCTACATCGGTTACTATTTCTCTTCGTCAACAACATTCTCATGCCCAAAATCACAATCAAAACCAATCTCGAGTGGGGACCCATGTACTTTCTTCGTCACCTTATTCTAATGGATGGAAAAACCATTAACATTCCCTACATCTTTCTTCGTCACATAAGTGGTTCATTTGGAACCACGGTCCATTCTCTGCCATATGCCCATCTCATTCACAAGATCATCCGCCTAAATGGTATCCAACTACCCGAAGATGCAGAAATCTCATTCCCGAAAAATTTTGTTGATAACCTAACCAAAATTGGGTGGGTTCATGGACATTCATCCTCGGGTCTGAGGCGCTACGAACCTGATGCAAGAGACATCAACAGGTGGATAAACCATGTAGAAGCCTTACCCAATCAATATTGGGACCCGGAAGAAGAAGTGGTCCCGGTTCAACCTCAACCTCAACCTCAACCACAATACGTGCCACCAGCGGGTGCATTTGTTCAACAGGAGGGTGCGTTTGTTCCTCCACAAGGCCAAGAAGCACAAATGATGTGGTTATGCCAACAAATGCATGCTCAAAGACTTGAGATTCAACAAAATCATCAAGCTACGCAAAGAAGGTTTGATAATCTGGAAAATGGGCAAATGAGGATAAGGAAATAACTGTGAGCACATGCCCGAGCTCTCAATGCTCTTGATGAAGTTCAATCAAGTCTCTCAAATCGCTTTGTCAAGCAATTTGGTCCCTCGGGAAGCCCGGCACGAGCACGTGAGAATCTAGTTGAGGAAGAGGACCTCAAAGGTGACGAAGAGGAGGATGCAGAGGAAGGTGATGGAGAAGAAGAAGAGATGGCCGATGCACCAAACGACCCCATGAATGACGAGTAGACCGCACAATTTCAAAAACTAAAAACTTGCTAATTTAATTGTTTGTTGATTGCATGAATTGTTTGTTGCATATTTAATTTGAATTGTTGAATTGTTTTAATTTGGTTAAGTTAGTTGAATTGTTGCAATTGTTGAATTGGTGAAATGTTGTTTTGAAATGATTTAATTTAGTTGAATTGTTTGAATTGTGTTATTTGGAATTTGATGTGGATATGTATGAGATGTAGATGTTTTAAATATGGTGTATGAATTGCTAACTTGTTAGGGGCTATATTGCAAAATTGCAAAATTCGATATCTTGGAGCCTCGACAAGTTGTATTGAATTGTTTGGATTGCATGAATTGAAATGTTTTATATGCATGGTTTGTGCATATTGATATGCCTAGTTTGATGTGGTGAAATGAAATTGAATTGTCTTGCATGTTAGAGTTATGTCCTCAATCTTATTTTATTTGTAAGTTATCGTTGTTATATTGTTAAATTGAGGGGAGTGCATAATTTGAGGGGAGCACTTTAAATTAGTACTAATTTTTCACCCTTTCGTCGATTTCCAAAAGGGGGAGAAATTGGTACAAATGGCTTGACATGCAAAATCAAAATTGGATTAACTAATTTTTGAAATTTTTTGAAAATTTTCGATTTATGCACTTACTCACATTGTATGTTTTTGCAAATCGCCAAAAGGGGGAGATTGTTGTTCGTACAATAATCTTTTACGTCTATTTGACTAATTTGCAAAAACGTACAATTATTGAATTTTACGATTTCTTCTATTTTGAGATTATGTAGGTCCAAGAAGAGTAAGAACTGCAGTATAACATGCTTGGACTGGAGAAATCACGAAGACCTTTATCAAGAATATAAATTGTAAAATCAGAAACTTGGTAAAGTATGTGTGAGGTTGATTAAAATGGGATAAAACGTTGTAACGTTTTACATTGGTCTGAAACAATAAACTGATCAAAAGAAGAAACATTGTTATAACGTTATAGAAACGTTGTAACGTTTAACAGCTACAGAACTACTGAACCACAGCTGTACTGTACCAAAATGAAACGTTGTAACGTTTATAAAGCGTTGTAACGTTTATAAATCGTTATAACGTTTCAAGGAGATTTAAACAACAAATAATTTCTATTTTGATCAAGTTTTTATAGGTTAAAACGTTGTAACGTTTCATAAAATGTTGGTAACGTTTTACTAAGCTGTCAGAGAATTAAAACCCTAAAATCGTATTTGAATAAAACGTTACAACGTTTTATAAAATGTTGGTAACGTTTTATGTCAAACAGCTCATTTTTGAGCTGACACTATAAATAGAGTGATGGGATCTCTTCCCAATCTATCTGAGCCGACCCTAATTAATTCAAAAGCGATTTTCTGAGAGCTTAGCCTACTCCATTGTTGTGAGAGCTTAAAACTTCAAAATCCCTCAAGCAACCTCAAACCTACTTCACTAATCTTGTTATAGATTAGGTTAGACTGATCTATCGAGTGTTTCTCTTGTGTTTCTAGACAATCGAGACCTTGTTCTCATCTCTTTGAGTTGGCCGTTTGACTTCCCGCTTGGTGTGTAAGGGCTCAACGGTTCACAAGTTGTAATCCTTTCGTATTGGGTAATAGAAAGGCGCACCTCACAAGGTTGCGAAGCCCCGGAGACGTAGGCCTTTGTTTTGCCGAACTCCGTTATCACTCCACGTGTCAAATTTCTCTAAACTCATCTATTTACTTTCAATTGCAAGTTAATTTCAGTTTTTGAGCAATTAGAGGTGCCCCTAAGTGTAACAAACCTTACTTTTAAATTAAGAAGTAGTTAACCGTTATTTAGAAACTTATTTGAGTTGTTGGCATGTAGATACAATTAAAATTTCTCTCTTTTTGTATAGGATAAATAAAAATTTTGCTATTCATGCTCCGTGGTGTTTTCGTAACGGAGATCTAATCAAGCCATAGGTTTTCGTTAACGTTAATAATAAGAATGGAAGAGTATTTGTGACGATAAAAGTGATTATTTGCGAGGATATACTGTCATAAAAGTGTTTTTTCTATTAGTGACGGTATATATCGATTGTACGTTCTTGCCACATTCAATTATGGACAGGTCACACTTGTAATTTTAATTAGACCCGTTCCAGGTGCTGTTCTGGACCACCAGTCAGTTGTTCGAGGCAAACAGCCAACAAAAGTCTGTATAAATAATATTTGTAATGGAGCAATTGTCCTTGTTAATATAGCGTCTCATCTCAACAATTAAAATAAAATTTTAAATTATTATCAACTATTTTAAAATATTAAAGTCTCTAACATTTCTAAACCTTCACATTTTTTAAATTAATTCCAGAGTTTTTAAATAAACCATGGGACAATTAAAATAATTCGAGTGAATTGTTTGACCAACATAGTGATTAGAAAAAGTCTTTAATAAGAAATTTTGCCGAATAATTTTTAAATAAAAAACTATAATACATCTATAAAATTATAATAGAAATCTTAAAAGTTTTTGAGAAGGAAGTTAATAACAACAAAAAGGAAACTTTTGAAGCTGATAATTACACAATGGGAACGGAATTGGTCCGAAGCTCTTTGGACCGGAATGAAATCCGCTGCTTTTCTCTTCTCATGAATAATAACTCTGCTATTTCTGCTTTTCTGAATCCAACCGTTCAATTTTTTTCAAAACTTTTCTGTGCACGTATTTCGGAACAATTCAATGACTGGATATGAAAAGACAGAGATAGCAGGATTACTGTTTATGCACGACAATAACAGCAGATTTTGATACCTTTGAACCATATCCGTCGAAAGGAGTATTTAAACCGTGCGATACAATTATTTGAACGGTGATGTATTGAGCGTGCTCATATAGAAAGAATATTTCTTGTTGTTTCGACTAGTAGAAATCTAGGTAACAATTTTCTTTTCAAATCTCCAATAACTTTGTACATGGAGATCTCCAATACCTCTCTTCCATTCATTTAACCTTTCAATAGTTACAAATGCAAACCAGTTAGTATTTATTACTAATTGATAAATTAAGTTTATTAATTTATTTATTGTTAAAATTCTATACACTTTCATATTTACATGACTCTTTATTTAAAACTAAGTGAAAATATTATTGAAGTTAGTAATTAAAAAAATAAAAAAAGAGTCTCCTTCATCTAAAGAACCTTGATAAATTCGGATAAAAAGAAGATCAAAATATGTGCTTCGGAAATATCTAGACATTTTTATTATTTCAAATTACTATTCTCAAAATGTGAATTAATGGAGACATTAGCAATTCATAAAACTCAATCTGTAATGAATAGTGGAAGGAACTGGAAGGTTCCATTTTTGCTATCATGTCTACCTAATAAATATAGCCAGAATATTCCTATTTTAGTTAAAATGGGAGTCGAAACATTGTCATCATTGATTAAAACACAATATGAATCGGACGGTTTAATAATCTCTTTGGACAGAGCTGGTCCAAAGAGCTTCGGACTAATTCCGCTCCCAAAAAAGAAAAAGAAAAGAAGAGCGTGTGCAATAGCGGAATATAACGATCCGTTTTGAAAAATTACTTCAATCTGACATGCGCAACAAAATAATATATTACTTATTTTTATCTTGTAAAATAATTTTTTTTAAAAGATGTACAACACAGTTTAATCCGAAAGGGAGATGTACTGATTTTTTTTATTAATACCCTAAAAAATAAATAAAAATATCAAATATGCCCTCCACTTTTTTTTTTTCAAATCTACCCTGACCGTCTAAACATGAGGCAGCTAAGTTTTTGTATCAAGCCGTGCACCCCGTGTTGGGGCGGTCAGCTACATTAAAAAAATTCTTTTAGAGATGTTAATATTTTCATCTTAAAAATGAGAATTGAAGATTATCTATTAACTTTTAATATGTTAATATTTTATGTATCAATTTTTAATGATGATTATTTATTAAATTTCGAGTGCACACATATTAGATCAACTATCACTAGTGAAAAATATGGAATCAGGATCGGTTATACACACATATTAGTATCGGATTACAACTGATCCTGATGAAGGCGATACTGATACTACAATAATCTTGATCAGTTAAATATCCATCCTGATGTTATACTGGATCTAAAAAAATATTTTTTTATTTGGCTAGCTTCCATATATATTTGCTGGCCAACATAAAATATATTTTTTATTTACCATTGATTTATTGGAGCTCAAAACCAATTAAGAACACAAAATAAAATTCATGAAACACAAAAAGAAGTACAATAGTTGAAGAAATTTGGTGCAGTAGCAAAATAAAATGTATGAAATTTTGTAGTGTGGTGGTCCTGATAAGAGCATTACATCTCAGCCTTGATGGCCGTAACAAGCTTTCTTCAACCCTTCAGCCACATGTATGGTACTCCCTCTTTTATCGTTTCCACCAGTGCAAACTTCAAAATATGAACACATATTTATATCATTAATTGCTTGCTTGTGCATTTTTGATATATGTATTATTTAAATTGAAAGACAAGGAAAACCTAGCTAGCATACCTCAAAGTGTACCTCTTCACCGCCGATGGAATAATCTCAAAAAACCTTGCTCAAATGAAAAAAATAAATAAATAAATTGAGATGAGAGAGACAGAGATTGCTAAGTTGAGAGGCGCCGGAGACAAAGAGAGAGGGACGGAGGAGTTGAGATGCGAGTTTGATTTTTGCTAAGTTGAAAATGAGAGACGTGAAATGAAAATAAGAACCATAGAAGAGGGAGAGACTAAGACAGAGAGAGAGACGGAGAAGTTGAGAGGTGGATTTGATTTTCGCTAAGTTGAAAATGAGAGATGCGGAATGAAAATAAGAACCCTAGATAGGTTATACAGGGAGTTATTAGGATTGGTTAATTCGAAAAAACTGATCCTAAAACTAATCAGGATCGGTTATTTCGAAATAACTGAACCTGATACTATCAGGATCGATTAAATAAACAACCGATCCCAATACTATTAGAATATATATCATTTTTAAAATTATAAAAAATTTAGTGATATTGTACCTATCTAAAAAAATAAAAAATTTCTAAAAATTATAAAATTTGGTACAATCCCAAAAATACTGCTAAATAATTACCCCATTCCATCAAATTAAATATATATAATTTTTTTCCTTTAATGGGAGGATAAAACAAAAAGATGGATCATTAAGAGAGTACTTAACAAATTGATACTACCATGATCTCAACAACAACAAAAAAGAGACATCAATCGATATGAAGTTATGAACAGGTGTTGTTTATTTCATGGGTAGCAGTGATCACATCACAAGAAGGTACAGATAATTCTATTACCGAATTTTTATTTATAGAAATAGAAAATTAATATGTCAGGAAGAACATAGATTACGTTTTTCTCCATCATTCATGTAAGAATTAAATTAATGGTTCTATCCCTTTAGAATTTTTAAAGCGACCGAATCAATTATTCAGCTATAATTATGGATATCACCGAAAATTAAGAAACTATAGATACTGAACAAGGGTTATTAGAGTCGGACTGGAAAAATTCAATGGTATGAATTCAAAGTTCAAACAATCGATTCAAACCGTTCAACATGATGGATATATTAAAATTTGCTTGTAGATCAAATTTTACATATTTTTGAATTTTTTTTACTATTTATTATGATGAGTACACAAATTCAATGGTCTGAATATAGTGATTTTGTTAAGTACTTAATAAATATAAAAAAATAAAAAAATATAAAATTTAATATGCAAGCACATTTTAATATATCAATTATGTTGAACAGTATGGATCGACTATTTAAACTTTGAAAACTTAGAAAATGAAAAGTATAATTAGTTGTCACTAAAAAAGATGTAATTGGATCCCTCGTCTTATATGATATGGTATTGATTTAATTTTTTTTGCAATTACCAAATAATATTGCATTGGTATTAAATACTGTGTGGACATGTTCTTGTATGCCACTGATAAACTGGTGTGCACCAACTTGAAGCGAAAACAATTAAGAAAATTATAAATTTGATGGTTTATATAATAATTTTTTTAAAAAATGGTATATATGCACAAATTTGAATTGAAAAATATAATTATTATAATTTGCATTATTTATGTAATGAATTTTAATAAAAATAAATTTTGTACACATAATAATATTGCAATTGCATTTCAGTACCTTAGTAGCTCATATCAAATACAACTATTTCAAATGCAAGTGGTTGAAACGGTTGATCCAGAAGTCCTAACAATAAATCCTTGAGTATCAGGATCGGTTGTTTACAAACAACTAATCCTAATAGTTAAGCATTGGGTTCGATTTTTATAAACAACCGATCCTAATAGTTATAGTATTAGAATTGGTTATTTGTAAACAACCAATTCCGATAGTATCATAATCAGTTTTTATAAACAACCGATTCTAATAGTATTAGGATGGATATTATTTTTAAAATTATAAAAAATTTAGTGATGTTGTACCTATCTAAAAAAATAAAAAATTACTAAAAATTATAAAATTTGGTACAATTCCAAAAATACTGCTAAATAATTACCCTATTCCATCAAATTAAATATATATAATTTTTTTCCTTTAATGGGAGGATGAAACAAAAAGATGGATCATTAAAAGAGCACTTGACAAATTGAAACTACTCTGATCCTAACAACAACAAAAA